>CATIWO010329289.1:0-28719 GCA_949673435.1 Macaranga tanarius | reverse complement strand
ACTATGCAAAATTCGACTCGTGAAAGCTCGTGAACAAGCTCGAATAAGGACTCGCGAACCGGCTCGTAATTTTAATATATTAATAATTTAATTTGAGATATACAATATATAAATTTTTATTCATTTAAATATTTTAAAAATTTATTATTACAAAAAATTATAATTTTATAATAAATTATTTAGTAAATAAATTATTTTAAATTATTTTAATGAATAATTTAAATTTATACATCGTATTTTTAGAAATTTTTTTAGTTTGTTTAGGCTCATTTAAGCTTGTGAACAGTTCGCGAACACTTAGCGGCCTAATGAGCTCGACTCGTTTATAAACGAACCAAATCTGAGCTAACCAAAGTTCGGCTCGGCTCGGCTCGTTTACACCCCTAATTACACCCCTAGCCTAATGATAAAAGGAAGAAATAAGTGCTGTCCGGATATAGAATTCAGGATATTGATATCGGAAGTCTTAAAAATTTTTAACTTCTTACAATTACGTTATAAAATAATACTTTTTTAAATTTAGTTCTATAGGATAAAAAAAAAAGTTAACCGTTAGTTCTACCTGTTAGCCTATTAAAATAGAACATGTAGCTACTTTATTGGACTCTCTCTCTGCAATTATTCAATCATGACAAGCTCTCTCATTCCGGCTAAAAATTTATATAATAAGACTCCGTTTGTTTACGAAAAATATTCTTTCCGAAAATATTTTTCCTTATTTTCTAATGTTTGGTTACCAAAATAAAATAAGTCAAAGGAAAATAAGTTATTAGTCAAAGGAAAATAACTTAAAAATATTGGAAAACAACTTCCCATTTTGAAAACGGGAAATTATTTTTCAAGACTTGAATGCTTATCAAATATAAAGAGAGAGAAAAAATAAAAAATAATGTTACCATTTATATGTAATATTGTATAATTTAGGAAAAAATCTATTATAAACTAAATACTAAAAATACTTTTTAACTATTATTCTAGTGTTGTAGTCAAATATAAAAAAATATTATATTTTTCTGAAAAATATTTTTCAAAAGATATAATATTTTTCGTAAACAAACGGAGCCTAATTAAAATCTTTTCCTCCACCTGAAATTATTTTAAGTGCTTCTCTATTTTACTCCATTAATGGTAGATTTAAGATTTTATTCTAAAGGGATAATGACACCGCAAGTTCTATAAATTTTTAATTTTTATAATAAAATCTTACAAGTGTTTTTTAAATAAAATCTTATAAGTTGATAAAAAATTAACCATTAGGACGCATTAAAATAAATAAAAATTGTAGATGTGTGCTTTCTACCTAATTAATTCATCACATGTGCAATTGACTTTTCCATCTAAATAGTCATATCGTTATTTGTTCCAACTCACCTCTCTAATACCAAAAATAAAAAATATAAAAATAAAATAACAAAAGGAATTAACGGGTAAAAAGCCAAACATTTTACTGATATGTGGTGGTTTCCAAAATAATTTCCAACATACGGTACTTTAAAAAAAAAAAAGATTTCTGTGAATTAAACTGGCGTAATACAAAAAAAAATTAAAAACTATATATATATAACTCATTCCGCCATTTTAATTTTTAAAAAATATATATATAAAAGGCATTCCGCCACTTTAAGTGGCGGAATGCCTTTTAATTAAAAAAAATTGTTTACATTATTGGCTATGCAGAGCCAATAATGGACAGTGGTAACATTGCCATACATGTTGCTATACTTTTTTATATATATATTTTTTTTAATTTTTGGCTTGCTTATTTTGTGTAATATTTTTATTTTATTTTTATTTTTATTTTTATTTTTATTTTATTTAAATATAATTAATGGTGATTAAATTAACTAGGCATGCATGAATTAAATTAATTATTTGTTATATAATCAATTTAATAAAATTAGGTTACTTAACATTGTAAAATATTTTAATTAATTTTAGATTCAACTTTAATTTTTGTAATTAATATGCATCTAACTAGAATTTAATTATTGATTATTTGTATCGTGAACTGACTTTTATTTTTTTTGTAGGTATTTTTCTTTTTGAACTGACTAATTAATAATTTTTTCACAGACATATAGACTTGGTAGCCCTACGGGTTACTAAACTTTAAATTTTAGTGTTTTGTTTATTCTTTTTTATAATTGTGTGTGAAAAGGGATTGTACTCATTTCTCCTCCCTCATTTCTTTGTGTGCATATTTTATTTATTTTATTTATTATTAATTGTGGATGGATGCCAGTATTGTGTAGATGTATGTTGTGATTTGGAATTAATTGCATGCAAATAATAAGTAATTGGGTGCGCGCTGAACCCCGCCGCCTATAATTTTAGTCCCTAATAATAATAATAATAATCATAATTGTATTCCAAAAAAAATTATCTTCTTAACAACATTTTACTCTCTAATAATAATAATAATAATAACATTTTACTCTCTAATAATGTTTACAAAAAATATTGTATTAAAAAAAACACATTAACCATTCTGCCACATCAAGTGGCGGAATGGTTAATGTTATTCTCACAGTGTTCCGCCACTTGAAGTGGCAGAACCCAAAAAAAAAAAAAAGTTTCCTGCCATTCCACCAGTCTGATTGGCGGATTGACTCAGCCTCCGCCACCTCACCCAAAATCACCATAATTTTGAATTTTTTTTTGAAAAGTACCATTTATTGGGAATTATTTTAGAAACCACCATAAATTAGTAAAATGGTTGGCTTTTTACCATAAAATGGTAAAAAGTCCGGAATTAAAACACCCATAAATGAAAAAGGAATTTAAAAACAAAAATAAACAAACACACATCTACAACTTCATCCAGTTAAAAAACTCTCTAGCTTCCCTCTAACATGTTTATTCCTTTAAAACAACACATATCTCCCTAAAATCAATTTGCCCATAAAACCACTCATCACCAACCTCACATTTCTCTCTTTTTCTTTCTTCCTAGCCAATGCTCTCACAGTCTTTATAGCAGTAGCTTGCTATAAAGATATTTTTTTACCATCCTCTAAATACTTAACCATGTGCTCAGGCGTTATTGGAAGAGCAGGAGAAGAATTTTTTAATTTTTTTTGTTTTAGTGGTAGAAAGATGAGTTATAAGATGACATGACTAATACGTGGCAAAACAAATCTCAGTCAACTGCATATATGTGAGGAGTCAGTTGGGTAGAACAGACACATCAATAATTTCTATTTATTTTAACACCTTAGAACTAATGGTTAATTTTTTTATCTGCTTATAGGACTCAATTTAATAAAAAACACTTACAAATATTAATTATAAAAATTAAAAAGTTTTAGGACTTACATTGTCATTATCCTTTTTTCAGATCCCATTTCTTATCCTATAATCTTCATAAAATTCACCTCATACCTAGCTCCTTCACGCAACACTTCTTTAAGTCTCTTTTCTTTATCCTTTTTCTTCATTGCAGATTATCAATCTTATCTAGAACTTGTTTCTCGCATTATCTATAAATTTCCTTTTTAATTCTATTTCTTGTTGCTATATCTTTATTTCTATTCTCAATCTTCTAATATGTATGTTAGGAAGATGGCTATAAAAATTTGTTGCATCTAATGAGAAATGTATTGCTCTTAAAATTTCAATATCATAATATAGGTTAGTCCAATGTTGGTGACAGTAGCTCTAGTATTGATGAACAACAACAAATATGACTTACAAATTATAAAAATGGGAGTGAGATCTCACTAGATCACAATGAGAATAGTGATGTCCAAACTTGACGTTATTAGTTGCTTCAAGGTGAATTACTGGTTATATTGTCCCAAGTAAATTATAAACTTAATGAATAGGGAAATTTCATATGGGTAGGTTTTTCCCTCACACTTTGCCTCTTTTGATTCTCCCTTATAATTAAGAACATAAGAATTAGAAAAAAAAGGATTTTTTTCATCATATCCTCCTAATTCTTAATCATGACGAACAACAAAATCTTACATATTGATTCTTTTCATTTGAGGAGAAACAATAGTGGTTTTTTTTATTCAAGAAGGATTTGCGCAAACACTTGAAAGAGGGGATGAATGATCTTAATGGGAAGAGAATATGTTTTTTTTTTGAGTTATAAAGAAAGTAGATAAAGTGATTTTATTTCATAGGGGCAGGTTTTGTTAGTGGTTTATCATACTTAGGCCAAAATGTTTTTGGTACGAGAAGAGATTTTGTTTTACTAGAGAAATTTTAAGCTGGAGAAAAGAATTTGTCATGAATAAATAGCTGTAAAGGGAGGTTTGATTAAGTTGCTACATGTTCTATCTTAGTAGGTTAAAATGTACACGTCAGTGTTTACCATTTCTTTTAATGAGTTAGACTAACGATTAACATTTTTTGATCTTACAGAACTCAATTTTTTTAAAAAAATCTTTCATAACTTAATTCTAAAATTATAGGTTTTTAGGATTTTTGATATCATTTTCCCTAAAATCAAAGTTCAATACTCTAATTAATTCTAAAAACTATGGTATGATAATGATTAATTAACTTTAATTAACTCAAAAATAACTCCCTTTTATAATTGAATAGTAACATTTCTTTATTTTTTTAAAATTCATTGATGTGTTTCTGAGAATAATAAATTTTATAGTTAGAATTAGTTGCTTCTACTACACCATTAGTTTGTGGATGATATGGTAATGACTGATGACTTGTGATGCTCTACTTTGTACTTCTAGAATAACTATTTGACTTCTTGAAATTGTATTCCTTTATCTATGACTATGTGATGAGGAACACCATATTTATAAGTCAAATTCTTCTCAATGAACTAAGCCATCTATTTTGCATCTAACTTTTTAAAAGATTATGCTTTAATCCATTTGGAGAAGTAATCAATTGCCATAACTATGAATTCATGCTAATTAGATGCTGGTAGTGTTATCTTACCTATGATATCTATTCCTTAAGTAGAAAAAGGCTAAGGAGAGGTTAAATTCTGAAGCATTTATGGTGGAATATGAGATAGGTTGCCATGTATTTGACATTCATGATAAATTCTTATGAACTAAATATAATCATGCTCTATTATTAACTAGTAATAATCTTGTCCCATTATTTTCTTTGCTAACTTTTTCCCATTCATGCGCGGATGACAAACCTCTGTATGAACAACTTGCATTATCTAATTTGCTTCTATTTCTGAGACACATCTGAGATGCAAACCCTTATCATACTTATACATGACACTATTAAAAATGAAGAATCTTCTTGCTAAAGATTTTAACAATGCTCTATCTTTCTTATCAACACCTTTTAAAAATTCACCATGCTCCATCCATCTTAGAATGTTATAGTACCATGACTTTTTAGCTTATTGAATAGTAAGAATTTGAGCTGCTTCCAAATATGGAACTCTTGTCTGTTGGGTTTCGGGTCAGTCATGCAGCGGATAAATAAAAATTTAATACCCAAAATCCAGTCCAAGATCCATGTAGTTCATATTAAATCAATACGAAACTGAGTTTAGAATCTTATCAAGATAAGTTCAAAGGCAAGATTGTAGGAAGGAAGAGAGGAGGTTCACTCCGGTGACACCCTACTTCGAGCTTTTCATATTTTTCTATTGGAATACAGACTCAACTAAAGAGCAACATTCTCTACCGGTATCCACACAAAAAGTACAGCCAAAACGATATGGTTTACTAGCACCTTCCTCTCAATTTTTCTCTCTGTGTATTTCTTTCTTAAAGAATGTAGTTTTATGAATAATGATGTGCAGAAACTACTCTACCCTATATGTGATATGTGTATATATACACACACACACACACACACACACACACACACACACACATCTCATTTAGGGTTTCCATAGTCATTCACAAATACCAAAACTCCTTTTGGTTTATCTCTATCTATAAGAAATTAAATTCCAATTTATAATTTAATTATGATAACATTTACCATAGATAAATAATAAATATATACACATATAGAAAAAAATATCTTATTAGGCTGATAAGCCCAATATCTATTTTGGGTCTGTTCTAAGTGTGTGATCCTGTAGGTTTACACAACGTTGGCAATGAGCCTCCAATCTCATTAGTAGCCCATAAGTCATAAGTGGCCTATAGCAAGACATTATGACTACTCAAGTCATGTGAAGGTCAGTAATCTGACACAACCTATGTAACAATAATATTACAGTCCTTTTGTCACATAATATCTTAGATTGAACATAAGGCATGGTTTATGTCATCCTTAACAATTCAATCACATTATTTCTCGATCTCAATTAGACTAAAATTGATAACTCCTTATCAACTAATTTCAAGCATGGCCATACAGTCTAATTTATAGAGCCCATAGATATCCTCCTCATAATTAGTGAGGGATAAATTTCTTTTTGATCACTCATACTCCTCTCATGATTCATTTATATCCAACCATAATCTATTATATCATCCTGTTAAAGATAACATTAGAATGTATCAAAATATAAAACTCATTATGCAGGACTCTATAATGATCTCAGCCCAGAGGACTACAATAACATCATTGTGATGAGAATAACTTATGATAATAATCCATATAGTATTCTCATAGTGGGTCAATCCAGTACATCCTATGTACCTATGACTTGATTTTGTATCTCGTATACATGATTAGTAAAACATGATCATCAGTCAACCGCATACTAGTCTTCATTCATTATTTTCCCATAATAATGATCGACTAGGAATAATTTAGAATATAACTCATTTTTTATCTAAGAGTTTTACTGTCAAGTCGCATATTTGATGATCTCAGATAAAATTAAATATTCATGGAATTTAACAGAGTCAATATGATAAAATGCCTCTTTATTATAATGATGCAAAATAGACATAGTCATAATATAGCCATAATACAATTGGCCTAGGGTACATCATTAACATTGTCTTCATCAAAACCATTGGTTTACTAACAATCCTTCTGGGTTACTCCAAACAGAGGCCAAAGTAGCCAAAACATTAACCACTTGGATATACTCCAGATAAGGCTTAAATTTATCTTCTCTGACTTCCCATTCTCTATTAACATATGAAAATTACTAACTTTGAATCTCCTAAGACTTTAACTTTCTTGATTCTTATTGCTATTAATGCCTTAAGACTATATGCACAAGCTTCATATTTTGAAATGTCATCGGTAACTTCAAAATCTAACCTTTTTGTAATTGGAATCCAATCTCCTATTAGTAAAACCATAAAGACTCTTATGCCTACACCTTTTTAACTCGTGGCACTATCAAAGTACATTTTCCAGCCTTAGGCTTTAAATAATTCCATATCTTCATCTAAAAAAGAGATGTTTATTTCTTACTCATCATATATTGTTTATTGTGTAAGGAATTCAACAACTACTCTGCCTTTAATTACCTTCTTGGTCATATACTCAATATCGAACTCTGAAAGTAAAATTAACCACTTTTCAAATTTTCTAATCAAAGAGGGAGTAGCATACAAGTATTTCAGAGGATCCATTTTAGAAACCACTTGTATTTTATAAGACTAAAAGAAATGACAGAGTTTTTGAGTTGCCCACACTATTGTTAAGCATGTCTTCTCAATAATATTATATTTTTCTTCATACGGTAGTATCTTTTTACTCAACTAGTAAACTACAAACTCTATACTAACATCATCTGCTTAAGTCAACATTGCCCTTAATGCCAAATCTTCCACTTATAAGTACAAAATTAACATATTTCTAGGCTGCGATGATCTCAAAATTGGTGGGTTTATTATATCATTTTAAATGTTTGCTAACACTACTTATTACATTTTGTCAATTGATTTTTCTTAAGAAGCTTGAAAATAAGCTCATTAATTAAAGACATCTTGAAAATAAAAACTGTTGATGTACTGAAGATGACCCAAAAATGATATTATTTCAGTTTTACTATTGGGTATAAGCATTTCCTAAATAGGCTTAATTTTATCTGAATCTATTTTAATTTCTTATGAACTAACCATATAACCCAACAACTTGCATAAAGAAACTGCAAAAACACACTTTTAGGGATTAAGTATGATGGTGTACTTAGTTAACTTTTCCAAAAACTTTTCTAGGTCTCTGTAATGATCTTCCAATTTCAATGATCTCACCATCATATTATCCACATATACTTCCATGTCCTTATGAATCATCTCTCTGAAAACCTTGGTCACTACTATTTGATAAGTGTCACAAGCATTTTTTAACCCAAAAGGTATCATATTGTAATAGTAAGTACCCCACTTTGTTATGAAAGTAGTTTTAGCTTTATCCACAATAGCCATCATAATCTGATTAAATCCTACTATACCATATGCACATGAGTAGTACTTTTTACCTGCAATTAAATCTATCAGAATATCTATATGGGGCAAATAAAAATCATCTTTTGGAATAGCCTTATTGAGATCCCTGTAATCTACACACATTCTGACCATTCCATCATTTTTTGGAATAGGAACTATACTGGCTAACCATTATGGATAATATACCTATTTTAGGAAATATGCCTCTACCTACTTATTGACTTTTTCTTTTATCTTTTGAGCCCATTCAAGTCTAAAGTGCCTAACCTTTTGCTTTATTGGCCTTATTTTTGGATCTATTGGAATGAAGTGTTATACTACTGCTCTATCTATATTTGTCATGTCATCATAGATCTAAGCAAAGATTATTTTTTATTTTTTTATTATTCTCTCAAACTCACTTTTTTGTTCAAAAGAAAGCCCTTTTGCCAATTAGAGTTTTTTAAGTATTTCATTATCACTTATATTAAATAGTTTAGTATTAATAGAATTTAAATATAAAATACTCACAATATGATTAAGTGTATGCATAGTATCATTAGAATAGACATCAAACAAATAAGCAAAATCAGAGGTTATTGCATTAAACTTTAAAAAGAAAACATCATAAAAAATCACATAGTTAGCAACAGAAACTGAAAAAGCCCTAGAGGGGGGGGGGGGGGGGGTGAATAAGGCTAATATATGGTTTAGAGGAAAATTGAAAATTTAAAAGGAAATTAGAAAGGAAATAATCAACACATTCAAAGACATAATGATTTTAAGGAGTTCGGATTATTAACCAATCTTACATCTCCTACCTAACTTATCCCCAAGTTAGGATTTTGAACCACCCCAATCTTATTTCTCAAGATGGATACAAGTGTTTTAAAGCTCACACTAAACCTTTACAAATATGTTTTTCTAGGCTCAACACTAACCTCTTACAACCTAAGTATTTTTCTCAAGGCTTACACTTAAACCTTTCACAACTCAAGTGTTTTATGAGGCTAACACTTATACCTTGTTGATTTAGCTCCCCACTACCATTTCTTAATCCCAAAAAAGTGTAGAAAGAGAGATCCTATTAACTAACACTCCCCAACTTTTATAAGAGTTGAATGAAAAAAAAATACAAAGAAGAATTAAAATATACAAAGATTTAATCCTCATAATAAATAATTAATAATTTTTCAATTGCTCCACCAACTCTCCAACTACTTAAATGAAGTTCTAAACCTTGTATTTATAGTTGGAGGATGAAAAACTAGATGTTAGGAACCATTGAATATGTCTAAAACTTCTTCAAGCTTCATTTAATGAACTTTTAGCTTTTTTATAGAGAATATGCTCCTCACGGTCGTGAGGGATGAAAATATAACTGTTAGAGCTAAAATTTGCTCGTTGAAAGGTTGTCAAGATCGTGATCTGCTCCTCACGATCGTGACTACCCATTTCACGATCGTGAGGGGCAGATCATGAGCAGGGCAGCTCTTTCTCCTTGTTTCCCTTGTGCAAGCCAACTCTCCTCACAGTTGTTGCTCACGGTCATGACAGAATTGTTAGTGGCAGTTAACTCTAGTCAAACTCTAGTCAAACTTGTATATTTTAGCTCTAATTGATCCCATATGAGTTATGATCATCCATGTGATTTTAAGAGACATTAGGAGGGACCTTTGATGGATTTAATGAAGCTTTAATTCAACCTCTAATACTTGCTTTATCAATTAATGACATCTAACTTATAATCACACTTAAACAAACATGTTAGTAATACAAAATTGATTTTAAAGTCAAAACAAAAGTTGATTTGAGATTGATTAACACATTGATCATGAAAAAAGTCAACAATCTCCCCCTTTTGACTTTGACAATCAATTTTTGAATGATAATTAAAAATCACTAAGTGTATGTATATGCATTTATTTTACAATGCTCCTCCTCAATTATATATCAAAGGGTTTTGAAACTTTTCCCTCTCAATATATGCTAAGGTGAGTTAATTATACCAAAAATCATTCATTCAAAATAAATATTTAGCATCTCCCCCTTTTCAGCATTATATTTATAATTCAATCATAATTATTATCATTCAAGATGCTAAATTTCTCTCTCCTTTTGTCAAAGTGAAAAGGGAAGGATACCAATTGAAAGACACAAAGCAAATGCAATAGAATGTGTGATACCAAATGAACATTAAATAAATGATAAGGATATCAATTAAAAAGTCAGTGAACCAAGTGAAAAATCATGCTACATGAAAAATGTTGAAAAAAATGAGAAAATGGCATGCTAAAAATATGTAATTTTTGAGAATCAATTTGATCATGCAAAGAGTCAAATTTTCTTTAGACAAATTGTTGTTTGCATATTTATTAATAAATCATTTTCATAGAATCATAAGGAAATAGCTCAAAATGCAATAACTAAAAATATAAGATTGTAAGGTTGAATTTAAATAAGTAACTCATTAAAACATATAAACACAATCAATTCAAGTAAGAACATCTTAAGATCGATAAACCTTTTGAAGCCAAACTTTAATAGGTCTTGGTTGATTAGTTTCAAAATAATCTTTAGGTAAGAGATGAAGATAAAGCTTCCTATAGTAACATACATTGCTAGTATATCTTAATCTCATGCAATAGAAGCATCTAACATTAGCAAATCTATTGTGCCTTGGTATATAAGTGCTCTTACTATAAAAGTGTTACACATATTTTTTCCTAGGAAAGTGAGTTCTAAAGTATGCATATGCCATGCATTCACAAGTATGCACTTTATGGTATGGTGTTACATATTTAGGTGTGTGCTTCTTTTTGTACATGAAAGCATTATTGGGTTGAGATCTTTTGGCTTGTGCCTTAGACCTTTGAGCCATATGGGGATAAGTCCTAAAAGACTTGGCTCTAGGCATATGAGACTTTTTAGACAATGTGGCTTGAGTCTTAGCACTACCACTAGGAGCATGTGATGAATCATGGTTAGCTTTCATAAATATATATATTATGAAAGGATGATGATAATGATGCTCCATGTTCATATCCAATACCATAGGTATTGCAATAAAATTTTTGAGAAGTCAAAAGAGCATCTAGAGTTTCCTTTCCTTTATAAAACTTAAAAATAGAATTCTTTAGTTCTAAAACTTCTTTAGAAAGCTTTTCATTCTCTTTTCTAGTTTTATCAAATTCACACTTCAAAGAGGTAGAAGCTTTAAATCATTAGAGAGTTGCTCATTTAAGGAGGTCACTTTAGAAAACTTATCTTTCAAATTCTCAAATTCTTTTGACATTTTTAAAAGCTCTAATTTGTAAACTTTTTCTTTGAAAGTAACTTTTTGCATTTTAAAATAATTTTGCTAACAATAAAGCTCTCATCATCATCATAATCATAGTCACAAATGTCATCACAAGAAAAATTAGATAAGAGAGGTACCTCATGATTGTCCTCCAAGGCCATAAAGCAAAGGTTAGAAGTTTCTTGTTACTCGTCCTCCATCTCAGATTCAGAAGAATCATTCCAAGTAGCTTTAAAGCTTTTCTCCTTTCCTTTGCTCCCTTATATTTGTGCTTGATCTTAGGACATTCATCTTGAATGTGACTGGGTATCTTGCACTTAAAGCATATAACTTCTTTGACCTTCTTGGAGCTACCTCTCTTGGATTCCTTGTGTTTACTCAAGTTCTTTCTTTTTAAATACTCCATGAAGCTTCTTGTGAATGATGCAATCTCATCATCATCTTCACTTGAATCTTTAAGGTCATCTTCATCACTTAAGTCTTGTGATGTTTTGAATGCAAAGCTTTTCTTCTTTTCTTCTTTGCCTTGTTATTCCTCTTCCCTTTACCTCAAGATAAGCTCATGAGTGAGAAGTTTACCAATGAGGATGTCGGTTGAAAGCTTAGAGAGGTCATGAGATTCTTCAATTGAAGTCACTATTGACTCCCAATCCTTTTTAGGAAGCACTCTTAGGATTTTGGCATTGATCTCTTCCTTTAAATAATGCTTGCCTAACTTTCTCAAGGTTGTCAACAGGGCATTCAATCGATTTGTTATTTTAGTTATGCTTTCATGAGACTTCATCTTGAAGAGTTCATACTTATAGACATGGAGTTGAACTTTCTTGGATCTAACTTGGATGTTGCCTTCATAATGGTTCTTCAAGGTCTCCCATATCTCCTTGGCCAAAATACAATGTTGAATTTTTCCACCTTCCTCTTTTGACATGGAAGCAATAAGAACCGACATAGCCCTTTTGTTCTTGTGGTTCTCCTCTTTTTCTTCTTGAGACCACTCATTTATTTCCTTTGGAACTTGAATGCCTTCCAATATCTTCATGGGAGGGTTCCAACCATCTAAGATCATATCCCATAATCTAATAGGATCACTATCAAGATAAAGCTCCATTTTATATTTCCAAAAAGGATAGTCGCTCCCATCAAATAAAGGTCTATAGGTTTTGAAAGAAAAAGATTAACTCCCCATGGTCTTGAATTCTAGCAATAAAGTACCTAAAATTTAAGCTCTGCTACCAATTAAAAAAGCCCTAGAGGGGGTAAATAGGGCTAATATGTGGTTTAGAGGAAAATTGAAAAGTTAAAAAAAAGTAGAAAGGGAACAATCAACACATTCAAAGACACAATGATTCTAAGGAGTTCAGATTATCAACTAATCCTATATCCCCTACCTAACTTATCCCTAAGTTAGGATTTTGAACCACCTTAATCTTATTTCTCAAAATTGATATAAGTATTTTAAGGCTCACACTAAACCTTTACAAATATATTTTTCTAGGCTCAACACTAACCTCCTACAACCCAAGTGTTTTTCTCAAGGCTTGCACTTAAACCTTTTACAACTCAAGTGTTTTACAAGGCTAACACTTAAACCTTATTGATTTAGATCCTCACTACCCACTTCTTAATCCCAAGAAAGTGTAGAAAGAGAGATCCTATCAACTAACACTCCCCAACTCTCACAAGATTTGAATGTAAAAGAAACTACAAAGAAGAATTAAAATAGACAAAGTTTTAATCCTCATAATAAATGATCAATAATTTCTCGATTGCTCCAATAACTCTCCAACTTCTTAAATAAAGTTATAAACCTTGTATTTATAGTTGGAGGATGAAAAACTAGCTTTTAGGAACCATTAAATGTGTCCAAAACTTCTTCAAGCTTCAGTTAATGAAGTTTTAGCTTTTTTTATAGAGAATAAGCTCTTCATGGTCGTGACCTACTCCTACAGTCGTGAGGGATGAAAATATAATCGTTAGAGCTAAAATTTACCCATTGGAAGGTTGTTAGGATCGTGATCTGCTCCTCACGATCGTGACCACCCATCTCACGATCCTGAGGGGCAAATCATGAGTAGGGTAGCTCTTTCTCTATATTTCCCTTGTGCAGGCCAGCTCCATATAGGCCAGCTCTCCTTACGGTCATTGCTTATGATTATGACAAGATCATGAGCGACAGTTAACTTTGGTCAAACTTGCATATTTTAACTCTAATTTATCCCATATGAGTTGTGATTATCCATATGACTTTAAAGAACATTAGGAGGGACTTTTGAGGACTTTAATGAAGCTTTAATTCAACCTCTAATGTTTGCTTTATCAATTAATGAAACATAAATTATAATCATACTTAAACAAACATGTTAGTAATATAAAATTGATTGTTAAAATCAAAACAAGAGTTGATTTGAGATTGATCAATATATTAATAATACAAAGGGTCAACGGAAACATCATGCTCTAAATAGACTACATACTTAACATTTTTCAAAATAAAGTCTTCTAAGCTAACAGAAGTAAGAGGCGCAAGTGTAATCCCAGTGTCCATAGCAGTAATAGTATCTAGTATTGCAGTTTGGCCTTGAATGAGTTTTTAAATATTCCATACATTATCATCCATATCATCAAAGATTTTCCAACCTTTTATTTTTACTTTCTTGTCCGTGAATGGTATTTTGCCCCCAAAATAGACAAAGATACCTTTTTGAGTTTGAATATTAGCTTTCATGGCTCCTTCAATTATGTAATCCAATCTATGCCTATGTATTTGACTTTTAAAGTTTAGTAATTCTAGTATGCCTTACTGATTTTTGCGTAGACCTATTCTTAGTATATACTTAGACTTCTTTAGTATTATTGCAACCTTTAGATCCATATAGTCCTCAAAGATACTAACTACTTGATACATTGGTAGTCCCATATTAGAATAAACTACTGAACACCCATCTTCAGTTTTAGCTTTAATGGTAATAACCCTTCTTTCATAAGGAAACTTGATTTTTTAGTTAAAGAAGAAGGCACACTCTAAGTGGGTAGAACCAAGGCTGCCCTAAAGCAATCCATAAGTAATAGGGATATCCATCATAACAAATTCTATCACAGTTTTAATCGGACCCCGTCTTCACAATTATCTTGAAAGTACCTTCCACTGCTCTTTTGGAATCATTATAAACTTTGATCATTAAATCAAATCTTGTAAGCACTTTTTTCCCACTTTAAGTTTAGCCAACACTTTAAGAGGACAAATGTTGATATCAAAACCATCATCAACTATAATATAGGGTACTATAAATTCCTTTACTTCAGCTTATATATATAGAGGTCGGTTGTATTTTCTTCATCTACATGTAGATCTTTCTCAGAAAAAGTTATCTTAATATCATCCTTAAAACTTACTAGCATTGCCAACTCTTATAGAGTAGAATTAATGGAGACCATTAAACTTTCCAAAGCTTGGTACATAACATCTCTATACTTCTTAGATGCAACTAGCAAATCCCACATACTTGCATTAGCCTTTGTTTGCTTTAACTTCTTTAGAATTGCATCTTCATCCACTTCTTTATTGAGCTTCTACTTACTCTTATCATATTTAGAAGATTTTCCTTTTTAAATATTAGAGGATCATGATAGTGCTTCCTACTTTTTGTGACATGGTTAACACTATTATATTATTTATTACTGCTTAGAATATTTTATATCTTTGCAAGCTCTAAAGTAAGAAAATTAGATCCCTTATCTTCTTCTCAGAAGTTATCATTGACCAAGTAATTAGTAAAATATTATATAGCATCTTCATTAGCAAATTCATCTTCCCATCTAGTTGGGATAATATCCTCAATAGGAGTTTTTGTATATGGAGGCTTTCTATACTTGACCATGAAATCATACTTCCTTGATGGTTCTCCTAAAGTATCCCACAGAACTTCATGCACATTTTGCTACTCTTTAAACTACCACTTCTCATGCATTACTTCTTTAATGAAAATAATGATAGTTGGATCTATATGAGTCACCAGCTCATCCATCTCAAAAGTCTCCCAATCACTTTTTTCTCTTGCCCTCTTTTTACTGTTAACTTTGTCAAATTGCTTCATTAGATTGTCTTTATCCATAACATCTTTAGTAATCACCATTACCTTCTTTATTTCATTAGTTGGTTTTGACTATTTTGGGTTAGGAATCTTACATTGGTCAATTAAGTCTTGAATTGCATGTTTAAACTTATAGTATAGTTTAGTGTTATGCCTTGGCTGTTGGTGATACTTGCAGAACTTATTTGGCTTATGAGTAAGTGGTAACACTTTTAGCAATGGTCTTAGTTCCAACAGCTTCAATACTCCACTTTTAGCCAATTTCTCAAATACTTTGCAGAGTGGTCTTGGAAACTTAGAAAACTGCCTTGGAGGTTTTATATTGGCTATAACTGATGATGAAGTTAAAGCCTTAAGAGCATAGGCAGTTTATGTTCCCTTCTTTTGAACTTAAGTTAGTATTCTAAACCTAGCAATTCTCTCACCTTGAACTCTAATACAACACAAATCAGTAAATGATCTTATGCTCATAACCTCAATCTTTTAATGGATACTGTCTTGTGCATTTTCCCAAGTAATTATGACTTAATCAATCTCATCAGGATGGTTCCTTATACATGCAACTTTCTCCCTAAATCTAGTGTTGTAATTAGCAAAAGTCTCATTATGTCTTTAAGTTAAACTTTAAAGATCCAACAAAGATACATCAATTTGAGTGTTATAAGAATATTGCTTAAGAAACTGGTTCACCACTTCCTTCTAGTTTTCCTTAATAGTATTATCCAGATGCAGATACCATATAAGTGTAGATAAGTAAAGAGAATAAGAATAATCCCCAAATTGGTCATTAATTAAACCTATAACTCTAGACATTATAGCCTTAAAGTGCTGAAGATGCAACTTAAGATCTCTGAAACCAGAGAACTTAGATAATTTAGTCATTTTAAACTTTAGAGGTAAGTTAAGATTCTCAAATGCATATAACTCATCTATGTCCAATCTAGTGGTAACTTGCTTAACTTAAGTTTGTAGCTATTTAGTTATCTATGAATACTCCTCCAATATGGCCTTCTTATCATTAGAATCAGTCAACACAAGAGCTTTAGACTTAACTTTCCAATTCTTATAAGCCTTAATCTATTCTTTAGTAAAAAGTGGATCATCTACAACAACTACTTTTGGCTCATTATTAAATTTAATTTCACCTTGAACAGGGGAAGGTGGAACCACCTTATATGATGGCCTTGAAGTGTGGTCATACATCGCTTTAGCAGCTTACAATAACTAACTCAAGTTATTCTATATATACTGAGCCACCCTATCATTAACCAGCTTATCAACTTCTTTCATCCTAATATGTTCAGATGCTTCTTCCATAGCAAACTTAACTAATCTCTGGCCTTTTCTCCTCCAACTAAACTGTGGTTTTAAGTCATTGTCAGGATTTTCTATGATGGCTGTAACCATAAAGGATTAGTATGTATGCATGGATGTATATGTGCATGTATGTATGTATGTATGCAATATAATACAAATAAAGCAAGTAAAGTTACTTATAACCTTATCACTCCCACACACAAGGTTCATTTAATTTTTTTCCTAGGTGGGATTTACCTGAACATCAACAAGAGATATCCACACACAAGGTTCATTCAATTTCTTTTTTAGGTAGGGTTTACCTAAACATCAATAGGAGATGATCCAACTCGAATATACTTTTGAAAAGAAAATCAAAAAATAAGTTAATTTTATATTTAAAATGTATGGCTTAAATCCAATTGGGATACTTGTATATACAATGGTTAAGAGAAAATTAGTAAATAATATCAAAATAACTATAAGGCTTAAATCACATGGATCCCATGGTCGATTTAGAATTTATATTGTTTAGGTCTAAGTCATCAAGGCATGACACACTTGGTATTTTAGACAAAATATATCCGAATGAACCATACTTAGTTCAAATGGATATATAAAGGCTAAAATTGGATTACTCTTAACCAAATGGGTATGTAAGGTTTGAAGGTACAATATATATATAGTGATTTAGGTGGTTAGACTTACGCGTACCAATCCGAGTAAGTGATATAATAAAAGCCATAATCTTTAACCATATGGATTCTATAAAAATGGCATTAACATGGTTTAAGATCAGGTTTACAAGATATAACCAAAATTTTAAACCAAATATACTTAATATAACTATTAGGTTTAGTAATTCGACTTTGCTTATCATAACCATAAGATTTATGTCTATAACAAATGATCCAAAATAGAATAACCATTTTGTCCATAAGAATCAACCATAATGTAACAAATGTGTCATGATAAGTCAAGCCTAATTGTTTTATTTGTATGGTTCGATTGAGTATGTAAGGGCTAAAAAGGGAAGATTTATGTTTAAACAACTAGGTTTAATATATATGATATACCATAGATTTAATCATAATAAGCCATAACATATTAAGTATAAAATAAGCAAGCATATGCAATATAGGGTAGAACGTAGTGGAAGTTTTTAGGGTCGCTACATAGGTTGAGTTAAGGTAAGGCCAAGGGTTCTTTTAGTGAGATGCCCACCCATAAAGACTTGGGTTATAGGCTAAGTTAGGCAGGCCCAATATCTTTTACCTAATCGAGAGAGAATTGCCTCCTTTAAAGACTTAGGTTACAGACTCTAGTCAGATGAACCTGACAAAACCTCTTGAACCGAGCTTGACTTTGAGCCATGGTAAAAGGATTTTATTTGAAAAATGGATAGAAAAACAAGACTTGAAAAACATAAGTTAAAAGGTAAAATATTTGCAAAATAAAGGATAAAAGTGTAGTTAAAGAAATAAAGGTTTTAAAAAGCCTTATTTGAAAAATGGTTTACATACGTCGTGAAATTAAGATAATGGAATTTTTGGTTTACAAATTTGTAACTTGAATATATAGATACCTTTATCTTGTTATTGAAATGATCATTTCAGTCCATCATTTTTAGGCATCAAAATCATATTTTGTTCCATTGATGGAAAAATTTCATTCAACAAGATATTGCCTCTTTATGCTTAAAATACTAAGTCTCCATGAAAACATGAAAATGATTTAGATTTTGATTAAAGAAAATATGAACTTTAAAAACAATTTATTACAAAAGATCACAGAAAAGAAAATGGTTAGCAAACAAGAATTATTGAATAACAAGAGATTACTATAATCATAGCATCACACTATATAGTAGTATGTAGTATAAAGTATACATAGCAATATGATAATAACAATATAAATATAGATATACACATATATCTAGCGATTGAGATTGAGTTATAGTTAGCAATATAAACAACAATTGATATAAAGTGCTTGTAAAGTAAATGTTAGATGTTAGTTAGAAGCAATATAAATAAAAAAATGTTAGTTTGTGTTAGTGAGAGTTAGTATTTAGTAGTTAGTAAATATATATATATATACACACACACTAAAATTCTCTAGAGCTTTATTGGTATTGTCACATTATTCTCTTTTTCCACATTTTTTTTGTGCTTGGAAAGCACATTCGACTAGTTCATCATTCATTATAGAGTCTCTTTGCTTATGTACCTATAACTTATTAATCAAGGGTGCTATTGAAAGAGTTTCAAGATCACAAGAATTTTTAATAGTTGAGATTTTTACTTCAAATTTCTAGAGAATTGAGATTATAATTTTCTCCACTGCAAGTTGATATGGAAAATCTTCTTCAAGCAACCTTCTTAATTGACATCTATCAATCTATTGATGTAGCCTTTAAGGGTTTTATTTTCTTCCATTCTTATTAATTCAAATCCTCTTTTAAGAGTATGAAATTTCTTCACTCTTCCTCTACCTTCATAATATTCCTTTAACTTATCTCACACTTGCTTTGGTGTTTTCAGTTTTATTATTTTTATAAAAATATGATCAGCAAAACCTGAGTTTATATAGGTTATTGCTTTTTCTTTTTTCATTTTTTTTGTTTTTTATATTCTTTTTTTGGGTAATGGTTAGATTTGCTCTCAATGGAGGAGGATCTTGATTTGTCATCACCACATCCCATAAACCTTGAGATTTTAGGTAAAGTCTCATCTTTGCTGCTTAAACATGATAAAATTCTCCATTAAACATAGGAATTAAAGGAGATGAAGTATTAAGAGAAGGCATTTTGAGTAGAAATTGGTCTCTCATTCACTCAACCTCATGTGTTTATACTTAACTCTCAAATGTTTACACTCAAGGAGACGTCAAAGTAAAAAAAACTCATAGTCCTGAAGGAATGGTGCTCTAATACCACTATTAAACCTAATGATTCTTAACTTCAAATTCTCTCGAAATATAACAAAAACTCTACTATTGTTACTGCTATTGTGAAAAGAGAAAACTTTAAGTAATAATAAAAAATAGGATTCTAATATTTTCTTCTTTCTTTCCTTAATAGATATTTAAAATATTATGTTTAAATCATGAAGAGTAGTGAATTGATTTCAGCTAAGGTTTTTGGCTCCAACATAAAAAAATCCTAAAACTAATGATTATATTTACTTTTCATATAAAATTTTAAAAAATTTTGGTCCTTCCAAATGTTATTTACCATGCCAAATTCATGCAAAATGAGGTTAATTTGTCCATTTACTATATCAAATTTCAACACTAAGATTATCATGTTTCTACTTGCTATTATTATATTGAGAATATTTTAAATCTTCAAGTTTTGTACACCTACTTATTTTCAATAAATCTTCAATCATCTGCTACAGTTTGGTTACTTCTGCTATTATGGTGTATTACTTTTGCATTTATGGTGCTTATTTGTAATTATTGTTTGTGCTTTATTGTTGTGGTTGTATTTAGTTTTCTTCTAATTTTATTAGTGTCTCTCTTTGCTGCTTTTTTGTTGCAGATTTTTTTTTTCAATTTTACTAGTGTCTCTCTTTGCTGCTGTTTTATTGCAAAATTTTTTCTTTCTTTGGCCGATAAATATCTTTTGTTATTTTTTTTCTTATTAGTTTTTAGAGAGTTTTTTTAGTTTTAGTGGTCTTTCCCTCTTATTGAATAAAAATATTTTGCTTATAAAGAAATAATTTTAAATTTAAGTGGTTTTCCCCTCTTATTGAATAAAAATATTTTGCTTATAAAGAAATAATTTTAACTTATATTTTCATAACAACATGTATGTAATTTGCTTTTCCTTTTTTTTTCCATACAGTAATAAATAGGAGAACACAACTCAGAGGGTGCGGAGACTCGATTCCGAGTCCCCACAATGACCATGCTAAGAGATTGGCCATATTGGCTAAGCTTCGCGGGCCATATGATTAGCTAATATACCTATAAACTATAAATTAAGAGCACATTTTCTCAATAAAGAAAGAGAATCAATTAGTAATTTAACAAAATATTTTCTTGAACATAGTACAAAGTACAATATAACTAAGTACTTGATTATTTAATAAATTTATATAGCACTTATTGGATATGTAAAAAAAGAAAATTTCTACCTACACTCAGAGTATTACATTCAACTACTAGATGTGTAATACATATTTTAAATATTTTATACTTAATCAATAAAAATATGACATACATGTCATATTTTATAAATTCAATTATTAAATGCAATGCATCTAAAATAGGTAAATATTTTGCTATAAATAAAACCATGTCTTATTGTCATTCTATAAAAAATTGGGAAGAACATTCTCCAGTATGAAGTTGAAAATGTACTGATAGGCTGCTAATGTTGGATGAACCATATCCCAAAATACGAAGGTAGAAGGATCTTTGCACGGTATACTCTTTGGATCACACAAAAATGATGTTTCAAGTAGCCCACTTCCACAACAACCCTTCTTTGTTTGAGTAAAACCTGTCCAGAAATGCAACATGTAAGCCTCTTTGACATCTTTTTATTCTCCATATTTATGGCAAGGTAAATATTCCTATACACATTGATACATTCACTCTTTTCAAAAATGCACATATATTTGAGATTCCACATTAGTTGTAGAGCGTGCGTATGTGGATTATATAGGTTAACACGCCTTTATAAAATTGCTATGATTTTGTGAAAGAATGTGTTCTATTTCTGACCCTTATATGTGTTATATTTTATAAAAACAACACTTTTACTTTTTCTTTTTAATAAATAAAGGGAATTTTATCCCATCTGAAATTAAAATCAAGAACTTTTAATACCATGAGAGACTTTATCATTACATACTTATCATGCATAAACTTTTTTTCTAGTATATTTTAGAATTTTTTTAATCTATTTGCTAAATTCAATAAATAAATGATATAATATTAAAAATTAGAATATATGTTATTCATTCTTTTTTACATCTAAAATAAAAACATACATGCCACTTTTCTATTTATGGTGCTAAATACACCTGATATTAGGTAATTTGTCTAAATTATATTCAATAAAATCTCTCACTAGTTATACTTTATATAATAATAACTTCTAATCATAAAAATATTCTAATCTCAACTTGAGCCAAATATAGATAAAAATAATTTGCATATTTAATAAGTTATAATTGTTTTAGATCCCGTCTTAAGAAACTAAAAAAAAAAAACTTGCATTATATAGTGAAAGTTATATGTATATTTAAGAATACATATGTTATAATATATAACAATATTAAAAATTAATAAAATTTATGTTTTTAAAACAAGTAAGTATATATATATATATATATATATATATATATATATATATATATATATATATATATATATATATATATATATATATGTACGATGCTATATTTTTGATATAGTATATATCTTATTTTTATAAAACTTACAATAAGGTAAAAAAATTTGTGAAGAAGTGTGTCATGTCTCTGACTCTTGTGTGTTGTGGTTTATATAATTCGAAAAAACTCTTTAAAATATAATTTTCTTATAATAATAAAATTAGTTTGGTCCTAATAGTAGAGCTATAGAAATACTTTGCCCTATAATCTCACTAAAGTGCCTGTTCATAACATATGAAGCCAAGACGTTAAGAAAATGAAACATTATGGCTCGTACATGATAAATTCTCATGTTTGTCCCCTAAATTCTCTTGTATGACAGAAAAGCTATGTATTATTACCCATCATGTCACTCTTTTATATGTACTTGTCTGTGAAAGAAGAGGATCAATATGCACTTAACTTACCATATTTTTGGGGTTTAGTAATCATGTCAATTAATGGAGTATAGAAATCGTTGTAGGCAATTTTGCTCCCTGGGAGAGTTGCCTGCAGTTGAGGTAATAGCTTCTCAAGCTTTTGATTGTAACCTTGAGAATCTCTATTCTGGTTTTCGACGCAGTGTAACTGTAATGGATTCTGATTAGGGCTCAAACGAATTTGAACAGGTAGGCACCCAGTTGGAGGAAGCCCACTTACAATGATTGAACGGCAACCGAGATCATACAATTGCTGAAAGCGAACATGTAAAATCAATATGGAATGCATGAAAACCTCAAGAAATTGTTCGGCAGAATTGATTCATAAAATGATTAATAGTGCATCTCTCTTACCTTGGTAATGTTTTGGAGCTTATTCAGTAGATAATCTTGGTACCCGCTTACATTGAAATGCAACCTTTTTGTAGGAATGTCGTAAAAATTATAGAGCCAATCATTTACACCAGCACTTAGAATCACCAAAGCACTATTAATTATTTTCATAGCCTCTTCTTCCCCTACAATTCCCTTGAGCCTTTTTATGTAGTGCTCAAACAACTTTATTTGCTTTGAAACTGGGATAGCTTGAGTAAAGATACTTGTTGACTCATCATATCCTGCACCAGACGAAGCGAAATTAACGCCGGTAATGATATCATAATTGGAAAGAGGAAGACCCATATATGGAGGAACAGCATCTTTTATTCCAAGAAATGAAGCCAACATGTCAGAAATAAGTCTTCCATTAGAAAACCTTCCTGTGGGAAATCGAGGTGTATAATCTTGACCGTATGGAGGATAGTTAGCCTTAATCCATGTCAGGATAAAGTTGTTATTGCCAGTATCCACCAGCGAATCACCAAAAATGAGAATGGCTGGAAATTTTGGTACGCTGGGTTTCTCACTGGCATTGCAAGAGTAGAAAAAGATTGAACAGATAAGGAGTAAGTTGATGACTGCAGCCATATTCATAAACCTGAAAACTAAGTGTATGAGGCGGAGGGGTTGCCTCCTGCCATCTATATATAATAGTTTGTAAACACTAAACAATAAGGACCTCCAAAGCAGATAGCATATAATAGAGATAATAAATGTATATTCAATTCATGAACTTTAATTTTGGGCAAGATGTAACCGTATATGGCCATATGCTTTTATAATATTGGGCAGGATGTACTTTTTTTCTTTTTAACTCGTGTAAATATATAATGGCCAACACTTTTGATATCAAATAAATTTAGACATATAAAGCACTAAAAATAAGATTTAAACTAATAAAAATAAAGTTAGGGATTAAATATAATATTTAAAAATATTTTTAATTATATTACATTTTCCAATTTAATATTGTTTGAGTCCACACAATTTATTTCTGTATCAACATGCAATTTTAAAATACCCCAATTATATTTATTATAGGGGCTATATAAATTTAAAATAAAAATTAAAGATATTAAAAATATTAAAAATCTATCATATAAAATTTAAGGATGAAACTATACATTTAACCTATATATAACTTGCTATGAGTAATTAAGTATAGCCTTCATAATTGTCTTTCTTCTAATTAATTCTTGATTTTATAGGTCATTTGTGAAAATTGGTGGCTTTTAAATGAAGAAACTTAATAATTAGATAGAAGAAAGACGGGTAATACAGAGAAATTAATGAGTGAAATAGTGATTCCAATTCATTAAGTTTAGTTGGTGTAATAATCCAATAAGAAAATGACATAATTACACTCACATGTTTAGTGAGTAATTTTTATGTTATATAAGTATATTTTTTAATCCATTAATATAACAATATGGATGAACATGGATAGTTATTTTTTAAATTACTTTTTACTACAATATGGTGAAATGTGATTAGTTTGTTATTTCATGTCCTATGGAATAATTGTGCTATTCTATAATTTGCCGGTAAGAAAAAGATAAGTAATTTGGTGAACTAAGCATTGAGGAAAGAGATACCGCATAGAATTAAATTGAATGCAAGAACCGAGGCTCAGATTTGATTAAAAATTAATGCTCTTTTTACATATGGTACATATGTGCATATCAATATAAATAAATTTTTTAGTTAAATTTAAATTAGAGAAAATTTTATCTAATTTAGATGTATTGTAGACTATTATGTCAATAACTAGAATTTAATAAAAATTAATTTGATAATTTTTAATTTTACTTATATAAATACATACGTGTGTGTACTAAAGAAAGATGCTAAAATAAATAGGACGAGGTGCTGATGCAAATTGGGTGGGCTTAATTGCTGAAACAATCCTGCATTTTGCATTTGTTGTCAAATTTAGCATGTGCTTTTAATTTTAGCTTACATTTATTACATTAGTTTAGATTCTATTCTCCGAACAAATTAAATTAGTTTTTTTTTTAATCTCAAATAGATGATATAGTATTGAACCCAAATAAATAAGTAAAAATACCGATGAATTATAACTAATTAAATGTTTAATTTCATCACTAATATTTATCAAGCAATCAAGCACATTTAAAAAATTGGGCTTATGAAAAGGAAAAGGTCCTTACAATTTTTAAGAAGATTGATGTAAAAATAAAATGTTGAGGTATGTTTTTGTTGTCATGTCATATATTTGAGATGAAAAATTACATTCAATTTAGCAGGAAATTAAAATCAAAACAAATATTATAGCTTTAAATTAAAGTTGAAAAATTGAAAATATATTTAGTTTAAAGTTTTTTTTTTTTTTTTTTTATTTTGGAAAATCAGTTAGGTATATCCTAAATTTAGAGTCAGTTATTAATCATATCATATTTTAAAATTTGTGTTAATTTGCTCTTTTAACTTTACAATTTACGTGTCCTTCAAAAAAAAAAAAAACTTTACAATTCGTGTGAATTTTATCCAATTTTATTTTAAAAATTTAATTATATTTTAAAAAATTATTTTTAAATCCATGTAAAATAAAATTGAAACTTATTTTTCTCATTGTTTTAGAATTAAAAATACAATATAAAAAATGCTCTCTAATTTTAATATTATGACTCTCAAAATAAATTCAGAAAGTACTTTTAAAATTTTTACATGAAATTAGGACTTTTTATTCATTATTAGCTCGATGAAAATAACAAAAAAAAAAAAAAAGAATATAACTTGTAATTACATCAAATCATTATATGTATTAATATACATAAAAATAAAAAAAAATATTAAGTAAATATTTTAATTTAAGAACCACTATAAAAAATAATAAGATTTTTAAGAAATTTTTTTATTTCTTTCTCATTCTTTTGAGAACTCAAATATTCGTTATTTGTTTAATTAATACTTTTAGTATCTCAAACTCTCTTTTTTTTTCCCTTCATTTTATACTTTTTTCTTGCTTGATCCCTATTAGAAACTTTTTAAGTAAAATAATTGAAAATTGAGAGGTAAATTTGAAATAATTAAAATATAAGGCCTCTTTGAGTGAAAAATTATATATTTATGAAAATATTTAGAAATCAATTTTTAAATTTACTTTGAGAATGGGGAGATTAGGATGTGAAATCATTTTTCACATTTTAATTTTTTAAGAAAAGACAATAAAAATAAGTAAGTTTTAAATTTATTTTACATGAATCGAAAAATAAGTTTTAAAAATATAATTAAATCTTTAATCTAAATTAGAATAAAATTGATACAATTAATAAAGTTAAAAAAGCAAACTAATATAATTTTAAAAGTCGAAAATAATTGATCATTGATTCTAAATTTAAAGTAATTATGATCAGTTACTGTTATTTTTCTAAAATTAAGCCAAAGTTCAACTGTGCGTTACAATATTTAATGTAACAACCAATTATTTTCCTAAAATTATTTTTAGTTAAGAATTAATAGAAGCCTACAAAAAGCAATTTTGGAAAAATACAAAAAGATAGGATTTAGGTGAATTACGCGCGCAATAGGTAGGCTGACTTAAGATTATTTGTAGCCCTATGCAAGTATTTTTTTTTTTTTCAGATTAAACTAATTTGTTCTTTTTTCTCATATTTTTATCCATATTTTATACTTTATAGGATATATTTATTTAAAAAATAAATAAATTTAAACCTTTAATGTTATTCTACTAAAATAAAAATAATTGGAATACAAAAATGTGAAAATTTAATTATATTGTTTTGATTGTTTTCTTGTTAAAATTTTATACTATGACATGCATACAAATAATGTAACATAAATATTACAGGAAATTAAATTACTTTTTATTTTAAATTATTCATAACTGTCCAAAAATATATAATTTAATTGCGTTTTATTTAATTTTAAGAACCAATGATTTATAGAGAAAAATAAATTATTATATGAATAAAGATAAGATTTTTTTATTATTTATGAGTGACCTTTTATTCAAAATTATAAATTTTAGTATATCGAGTTTTTAATTTCTTAGAAAAACTATAAAATGTATTAGAGTAAAAGAATAGTACTTAAACTTTTAATATATATATATATATATATATATATATATATATATATGATTTAAGTATTTATTAAAAATATATAATTGTTGATATTTATTATAAAATAAAAATAACAAAATATTATTAAATTATTATCAATGAAGTAATTATTATATTATATTTAGTATAAATAATATATTAAACTTAATCATGTTGAATTCTGAGAATGTTAATTTTTATAACAAAAATAAGAATAATGAATTTATTCAATAATATATAAAAAAAAAAAACCTAAGAGCTTCTATTTTTAGGTGCGCCTAGACATGGGTCTTAGTAGTCTATGCGTTGAGCCCCCACAATAGGTTATGCGAATATATATGTATATTTGCATGTGATGAGGAGGATGAACCACTCTATATATGAGCTCCGCGATGTGTGAAAAGCCAAATTATTTGGACATTATTGGCTGCACAACTGTTGAACAATCCTTTGATACATGCGACTATGATTTGTAACAGTTGGTAAATAACCGTCTTTAACGCTCAACCATTACATAGACTCATAGAGCAATTTTTTTTAAAAAAAATGCTATCCCAAATTATTATTTATTAGTAATTTTGTTATAAAAAACAAATAATCTAATTTGAATATATCACATTCATCTGTAGATATTTATTAATATTTAATAAATATTTTTTCAAAAAAATTATTAAATCATATGATAAGATTAATGCTTGACCCACCTCACTTTTATATGAGAAATAATTTGATGTAAACAGAAAAATCTGTCATATAAATAATTAGAGATATAATCCAATTGATTCAAAATAATTTTGTGGATATTAAATTTACTTAATGTCTTTTTGCGTATTAAATACGATTAACAGGTAAGCATGAAATTTCAAAAAATTATTGGACATAGATAATTCATGAATGATTAATGCACCTTTTTTTTAACTTATGCATTAATAATGTTGCTGTTATATATACCTTTGGAAGATAGGGCAAGACGTTAAAGAAACATTTTTTTGCAAAGATAAATGCTAATTAATATTTGTAATCCATGCATGTCAGTAATCCAAGTGGTAAAAGATGTGGATATTAAATATGAAGATTAGGATTCGATCCCATCTCTCATGATTCTTTCCCTTATGATGGAGAATTAAATCACTTCAACTAGCTCAAAAAAAAAAAAACATTTATGATAAATATGAGAATGTCATATCCCTATGTATCATGGAATCTAAGTTCTAAGAGGACTCTGTCTACATATAAGGTCAATAATAAAAAAGAGTCCTAATTCATTACTTATTATGACTCACATGATACTAATCTAAATAAGACTAGGTATGTCCTTCTTATGCCTATATAAAGGCTTATATCTTACATTATAAATCATCTTGAATGGACTTTCTCTAACTTAAGCATCGGAGAACCTACGGATCAGAGATCCTAGGCTCATCCAAGGTTTTTCTCTTGTGTTTGTAGG
>CATIWO010329275.1:0-19220 GCA_949673435.1 Macaranga tanarius | reverse complement strand
CTCTTATTCAATAACAAATTATAAATAAAGAATATACCATTCATATACCAAAATTATACCAAAAGTATACCTAAAGTATACCAACAATAAACCAACCATATACCATATATATATCATATTTTCTCACAACAACATGTCCATATATAAATTCATATATATCATGCTCAAGAATCTTGCCACTTAAAGGCATACATGTGATATCTTTCATAATTCACTACAACACTTTCTCACATCAATATAATCTCATATTCATCATTCTTGTCACTTTAATGGCATACACAATTCAGTATAGTTAAAGAACTATAGTTACTTGAAAATTACTACATGTAAGCATTAAATTAATAATTACTTACCTCAAGCCTTCAACTCATTCTTAAAATAAAAGCTCTCATAGTGATTAGGATCTCCAACATCTTTATCAAAGCTTACATATAATACATATATCAATTCATAAAGTAAACATGCCACAAGCACTTAACTCCACAAAATATAACTAAGTGCAGCCCCACACTCTATGTTTAAATTGTCCAAATAATTTACACACACATCTAAAAATTATGAAAATATTACTGAAGGTATACCCATGAGTCTAATTCAAATCCTAATTAGAATTACTTGATTTGGATATGTGTGGAATTAATTATGGATTTTTGAGCAAAATCGGGTAAAATAAATAAAACAGAGAAACAGAGCTGGCTGGTAATGCAAAGAAAATATATGGCTGTTCCAGTTACCCTAAATGGTAGAATTTAGCTATCTTTAAAACATAAAAATTGTAGTAGACTCTCTAAGGTTTTTAGAACATTAAAGCTTGCTCAAATCAGAGGTCTATAACTCAAGATATGATCAAAACAAGGTGACTGATGCACATGTAAAAACAGACCCGAATTTTAACTTACAACACCTAACTCAAATAATAAAAAATACAAGCAATTTTACCAAATTGATGCTCCCAATAGCTTCTAGATCTCCTCAAGCTTCCCAAATCCTTCATAGAAGTGTAGAGAATTTATCAAAATCTCTCAAAACATTTAAGAACACTCTCTACTTCTCTACCACTCCCAATTCTCTACACACTTCTCTTCACATACACACACAAGCCAATCAAATTATACCATTTGCCCCCTAAGAAGTCTCCCCTTAATTATTACATATTATACTAATATCTTACTAATAATAATAATAATAATAATAATAATAATAATAATAATAATAATAATAATAATAATAATAGATAAATATCACCATTCTCTACAACATTCCTAAATTAAATAATATATAAATATCATTACAAAATTTCTACACACCCCTTTACTAAAATAGGATTATTACATAATAGTCCACAACTTTTTCATATAACAAATAACGCCCAACTTTCTTAACAATTAGGCCCCTCTCTACCCAAAAGCACATATTCACACTTAAATGCAATCCATAATACTATTCCACATGTCAAGAAAATAATAGATATATGAACAGTACTTTCCAAAATACGGGTGTTACACTGAATCCATCTTTATCATATAAATAACCAATATAATAATACTTAATAATATAACAAAATATCATCAAAGTACCCATCTAGCCCCTTAATGAAATGGGCATATTGCACACTATCCCTATAACTTCCTATTGTTACAATTAACTCCAAACTTACCTTTCAATTAAGTCTTTCTTTATACTCATGCACATACTCCAACTTAAATAAGGCCACTATCGACTATGCACAATATACCATACATACGTCATAAATGCGTATGTGAAAGGGCGGGTGTTACATGCAAAGACAATCGATCAATGCCTTTGCCAATGCCTAGATCTAAATAATAAACCCAAAAGAGAAAGAACCCTTTTGGCTGTAATCAGCATTTGGTGAAGCATGTATGATCAATATAGCCTATAAGTTCTGCGTGCTTTCTTCAAAAACTGCATCTAGATGTAGATCCAGCACCATTCTTGAGACTTCACCATCAAGATCTGTCAAACCATTGCTCCATTGACAAGATCTGAGAACTAAGCAACAAAATAAAACTATAAACTACAAGAAATGATTTAAGAGAGGTAAACCCTCATAAAGATGAGAAAAAACTAAGAACTTAGCTAATATTTAATTAAAAAGCAAAAAATTTAAGATGTTTGGATGGATTTTGACCAACAATCCCCCCCCCCAAATCCACCATTGCTGCAATTTGAAAAAAGGAAGAAGATGGAGTGGTTGGTGAGGAAAGAGGAGAGAGCTATCTCAGCTATCAATGCTGTTGAAAAAGCTATAGATTTACTTTATTTTAATCACCATCAATGTATTTGGTCATTCAAATTATTTATTAATAAAATATGTTTTACTTTGTAAACATCAAAATAACCTTAAAATACACCTAAGTAATATTGTTTTGAACAATTATTTTTTTTAAAAAAGGTAATAAATTTTAAAAATATTTATGAAAATAGTCGCATGAACATATAATAATAGTTGTTCAACAAAAAAAAAACGTATAATAATATCTAAACGGACTTTATGGATCCTCAGCATTATGGGACTCCAAAGCCCATCATAATAAAGTAACGAATTTTTTATTTACAAACCGAACCAAATTTTGGTTCGCTTTTAAAAAATAAAAAATGCTAAAAATTTAAATTAAACTGAACCGAATTAGGTCGGTTTAGTTTGCAGTTCGGTCATTTCGGAAATTATGCACATCCCCTAAAATAATTTATTTTAGGGTTATTGGTATAAAAAATTCAAACATTTGTGATATTTTGTAATTTAATCCTAACCTTTTAATTTTGACAATAATGTCCCAATTTGGCAAATGTTTTTGGCAAATGTTTGACAATTTTAACACAAATAAGTTTTTGGTTAAATTGAATAAAAATGATGATGTGGCATCTTAGGAAATGTCAAATTTACCCATTTTAAAATTTTAAATATATAGTGTTCTATTGTTATAGAAAATCCAAATGTTTGAAATTTTTGACAAATTTATCCAAACTTTTAAATTTTGATAAAATATTTTAAATTTTCCAATTTATTAATACAAATAATTATTATTTTAAATTAAATAAAATATAGGCACAATAATAAAAGAATTAAATTCACTATTGAAAATTGTTTAATTTATAAATGATTTTAATTATAATAATTTTAAAAATTAAAGTTATTTTTAATATATTACTTTAGATAATTTAAAATGTTAATTATTTCATAATTATTTATTTCAAAGTAGTTGAAAATATCTAATTTTAAAATATAAAGAAAATTTATCGTATTTACTATATAAATATATGAATACATACACACATGCACGCACAAATATAATTTTTAAAAAAATTATTAAAATAATAGTCAATCATAAATTTAAAAATTTATCACATGTAAATTTAATTTTTTAATTATCGTATCAACATCTTTTATTTAATTTGATCAAATAATTTAAACTAAAATATTTTTTAAACAAATTAGAAATAGGATAAAATTGTCAAAAGTTTTGATTTTTTATGCAAATAGACTTTTATGAATTTTACAATATAAAGAGTAAAATTGACATTTTATAGATGCCGCATCAGCATCTTTTGTTTGATTTTGACCAAATTGTATTAAAATTGCCAAAATTTGATGAAATTGGGACATTATTGCCAAAAGTAAAAAGTTGGGATAAAATTGTAAAATGACGTAAACGTTTGAGTTTTTTTATACTAATAGGCCTTTATTTTAAATTTTTTGATGTATAAGTTTAATTTATAATTTACATTTTTAAAAATTTCTTTAGGCTCGTTGAAGCTCGTGAACACTAGGTGGCATAGTAAATTCAGCTCGTTTATAAATGAACCAAGTCTGAGCCAGTCAAAACTCGGGTTGACTCGACTCGTTTATACCCCTACTTTGCATCAAAATAATTGTAGATCACACATTATAAGTAGGTTCATTTTTAGTCTTAAGGTGTTATTTGTATTTGTAGGTTCATCTTTAGTATTCGGTAACCATAATATATATTTATTTCAACCTAATAGAAAGGAAGAAAAGAAAAAAAATTAATTTTATATTAAATCCTAACATTTAATACTTATTTTTTTCTTTTATTTATAGGAAATTTTCCACACAAGTTTGTTACAACGTCAATCAAATACAAACTTTAAACAACAGGTTAGACTAACTAATGTTCAATTGTCTTGATATTTTCAAAGTTAAGCCACACACACTAAACACATTGAAAGCATAACAGTTTTCACTTTTCAGTAGTTGATAAATAACATCAAAGAAAAAGAAACGCCATACACAAGTCTACTCTAAAAATTAAATAAAATGCATTTCATGAACACTTTACTACATATGATTTTACTGTATTTTATTGTTTAGAATACAAAAACTTTTCTTTTTTTAAAAAAAAAAACAAAAACAAAATCTTTTAAAAATGTAGAATTTGAAGTGGGCCGTATATGGACTGTGCTTTCTGGGCTAAGGCTCTTTAGTCCTAGCTAGCTTCTAGTCTTATGGGTTGCAAAATAATTTTAAAGAAGTCCAAATTTATTCATATTTTCTCCTCATTTTATAATTTATGTAAATTATCGAGCTGAGCAATTTTAAGGCGCTTTCAATGGGTATTTTTTTAGTTAATTATTTATACTTTGCTTTCATCACATGATGGTATGAGATTAAAAATAATTTTCCCTTTTAATCTTTTAAAATAATTCTTTATATTGGAATTAAATTGTAAACAATAAAAAATAAACATTTTAAAAATAAGATAAAAATATAAATTATTAAACAACCTCATAATTTTAGACAAACAGTATATGATTATCCTTGAATCTTGACTTTTAACCTCATTTTAAGTTGTATCATATTTTACTTTTATTCATAATTTTTTAAATAAATAAAAGAGTTATACCCCTGTAATAGTTTGTGATTGAACTCGTAATCTGCTATTGAATTCATAAGCTTTTAGTGCTATGAAAAAATTTCTATTTAACTATTTAATTTTTGATAAATTATAATTTTTTAATAGCAAAAAGAATTATTCAACTTTTTTTTTTTGGATCAGAAGCCTAATGGCTAAAATTTATAGCATGATATGGGAAAGTTAGAGAGAGTTGGGAGATCAAACCTACCATATCAAATACTTTGGTCTCATGACATGACGTTTTTATTAGGACTGTAAAACGAGTCAAGTTGCTTGCGAGTTGCGAGTTACTCGAAACTTAATTTGATAAAAGCTCATTCAAGTTTGTATATAGAAGCTCATTTAGCAAACGAGTCGAACTCAAATTATGTAAAACTCGGCTTGTAAAGCTCACGAACAAGGTCGAATATGAGCTCGCGAGCTGACTTATAATTTTAATGTATTAATATATTAATTTTAGATATATAATATATAAATTTTTATTTATTTAACATTTTAAAAAATATATTCGTACAAGAATCATAATTTTATAAATAATAACTTATTTAGTAAATAATTTATTTTAAAATTTTAATTAATAATTTTAATCTATATTTTATATTTTTAAAACTTTTTTAATTTATTTAGACTCGTTTAAATTTATGAGCATCTCACAAGTACTAAACGGCATAGCGAACTTGACTCAGCTCAGCTTGTTTACACCTTGATGTTTCACCATATGTGTAGTACCCTCAAAATACCACCTACACGTATCCACAATAATACACTAACACGTGGCATAAGAAAATTTTTGTATAAGATAAGTCTATTAATATGTAAATAAAATACTTATTCGGTACATTGAAAATACTTATCACATTTTTAAAAGATGTTAAAATACACACATAGACTCAATTACAAAATGCTCGAATGCCATGATGATGGTGATGGAAATGGTTGCACTAAGCTTGCATCGGACCTAATTGAGCTCACTATAGGGCACACCTCAACTCTATCTAATTATGCCTGAAAACTACAATTACAAAGGAATGAGCTTGCAACTCAATAAGCAATTATTAATATAATACTACATGTAATACTTCTCAAGAACTAATTAAAAGAAATTAAATAAAATAACTACAATATGGACTACACGGACATGTCTCTCCCCGTGTAGTCTACTGGATAAAATTTACAGTCAAGACACGGTGTGGAACACGGTCGTGTTTCAACCCATGTACCCTGCTGTCCAAAATACCAAAATCATACACAGGGAAGAGTATTCCTGTGTCTTTGTCCGTGTATATCTCTATCCAAAATTCAACATACATACACAGCCAAAGACACGCCCGTGTCTTTATCAGTGTATCTTACTGGACAAAAATGTCACCTCAAATACGCCCATGTCTTTGCTAAGACATGTCGTGTCTTGACACATGGTCTGAGACATGCCCGTGTCTTCCTCCTAATAGCACATTTTTACAATTATCAAGCAATTCACAACAAATTCACAATCTTATAACATCAATAGCAACCTACAATTGCTAACATAAATATATGGGTGTATATAATTTATCATCTACACCCCACCATAATCATCACATACACCTTTTACACTAATCACCCATTTCAAATAATCCATAATCACATCTTACAATAATTCCACATTCGACATATAAATATATAAACATAATGCAACAATACATATTTAAGCATGTTAGTTATCCAGCCGGAGTCATCGTCACACGTTTCACACATGAAGCACACGTTACTTTATTCCTCATATAATTCATATTTTTTATATTTTTAACATTAGTAGCTATTCTTAAGACTCTGTGCCCAGCTCAGTCTCAGATCTCACACGTTTATATTTCTCACACAAATGGCCACTTCTGAGACTCTCTGCCCAGCTCAGTCTCAGTTTTCATAATCAATGGAGGCTCTCTGCCCAGCTCAGTCTCCACTATCACAAGTAAACCTCACATCCCTCGCATCAATCAATATGCACATGTATATATTTATTCATCATAATTCAATATCCATTTCATTCCTCATCATTTCCATTTTCAATAAACATAGTGAATTACAATTCACTATTCCCACAAACAATACCTGTGAATCTATACCACATCAAGTGACTTGTACAATTCACATAATAACACAATTCATATAATTAGGCATCATTCTCATTCCATCACAATTCTCAATATTAATATAACACATTTCTTGCCCTATCAATTGGCCTATACAAACCAAACATAGTCAAACAATAATATTTACATAAGAATCAATATATGTATAGGCATTATATTAATAATCACTTACCATAAGCTTCAACTCCTTCTAAAGAAAAGCTCCTCCTATTGAGTATGGTCTTCTCTATCCCTTTCAACTCCTACACATAATTATATATCAATTTCATAATGCAAACATTGCAATTTCACACAAACTCACTAAGTGTAATTAAATACCCAAAGTTTAATATAGCCTAAATATGTACACACAAGTCCAATGACCATCAAATTTCTACTAAAGCTAGGGTTATGAGTCTACTATCAATTCTAATTAGAATTATCTAATTTGGACAATTGTAGAATAAATTATGAATTTTTGAATGAAATCGGGTTACACAGATAATTAGAGTGAGCCACAAAATGTTGAGCTCTGTTAGACCTTTATAGAGGCAAATTCAACTCAATATTAAAACATAAGAGTTATAGAGGACTCCTTAAAGTTTTCAGAACATTAAACTTTGCTCAATTTATAATTTTACAACTCTAGATATCACCATATAACCAATATATAAGAAAATTCACAAACCAACCTATATACTACTGCTATCATATTTGATGTATGAAGTTCATGATACTCTTAAAAATTATAGACACATCCAATAATCACTAGATTCATACAGACTATACATATATGAGTCTGCTTTCATTCTCAACTAAAATTATATAATTAGCACATGCAAAGAATTAATTATGAATTTTTAAATCCATTCAGGTATAACAGGGCATCAGCATGAGCAATAAAATATCTGGCCTTATTCAACCCTTCTAACAGCAGATTCAGTTTAAGCACAAAACATAAATATTTTAGAGGACTCTATGAAGTTTTCAAAGCCTCTAACCATACTTAAATTAGAGTTTTATAGCCAAAGGTATGGCAAAAATACTAGGACTGAAAAAACTAAGAAATAGAACCCGAATTTGCAATAAACTAAAACTCAACTTCAATTAATACAAATACTAATAAAGCTTACTAATATATGCTTTCAATAGCTAGTAGATCTCCTATAGCTTCCCAAAACCCTTGCTAGATAAGTAGAGCAATATCAATTCTCCCAAAATCTCTCAAAATCACTGTCTTCTTCTTACCTCAAAAATCTCTACAACTCACACATACATCCACACATATATACACACAACCAATCAAAACTCTCCATTTGCCCCATTAGGTGTCCATTTCCTTTAATGTATAATTATCACCTAAATAACCATAATAAAAATATAATAATAAATATCTAGATAATTATTGGTATATATCACCAGAATATTTTATTGCCTCCTTAATGAAATGGAATTATTACCTAATAACCCATAATTTTATATTATGACAATTTAATCCCAACTTTTCTTACAATTAGATCCCTCTCTACAATTCATACACACTCTTAAACGTATATTAAGCCCACTACTCTTCTATGTATAAGAGGTAATATATACATAAAAAAATACGTATACTAGAGGGCGGGTGTTACAATATGTATTGATAGTTCTAGAAGGCCTATGTGAGCCCAAACCCCAGAAATTAAGCCCAATAGAGAACTTAATGTCCATGTGGGATTATTATATGAAAATGTTAAAGTTATTTAATCAATAAGGGACAATGAGTCTCAATATACTAATTTAATTGGAATTAGGTATGTCTCTTTTATACCTATATAAAGACTCATATTTCTCATTATTATACATCTTTGAATATTTTCTCTCTAACTTAAGCATCGGAGAGCCTACAGATCGAAGATCCTAGTTTCATCTTAGTTTTCTTTGTACTTGTAGGTACAAGAGAGGAGTTTACATTTATCAATTGGCACTGTCTATGGGAAATATCAAGATAATTTTTTGATTTTTCTGAAGTTCAAATTATCTTGTGGTAATTACATTCGTCCATATTCACATATGGAAAATACATCAGGGCCTCCATCTCTTCAAGGAGGAACATCCATAAGTACGGTGGCTCTTACCCCAACCATTATAATAACTCAAGAGGATAACTTCTCACAACCTCTTGGTTCTAAATCTTTAAATTTGTCTCCAAATAATTCACAACTTGGAATAACAATTGGAGCATCACCACAACATTATGCTCCTTTTCAGTATATATTAAGACCTGTTCTGACTGTCCTTTTTTTAAATTTACCTAATGTCCCCGGAATGAGTCAAACTCCCATTCCATCAAATCTACCACCATTATTCAAGGAAGCATTGATCAATAGCGTAAAAGGACATGTCTTTATCCTATAACAATAATTGTCCTATTTAACTCAGGAGACAACAACTGAAATTCTTAGTGTCAGAACTTCAACTCCAGTATCTATTGCACTAATTGGAACAACTACCAATGCTACATAAATTAATCGATTACCACTCCGTAACGAACAAGGAGAATCGCGTGAAAATAGGAATAGAGGGCATAAATCCAACTCAGAGCAGGAACCAGAATATGACATTCCTAGGAGAGACATGACTGACTTCAATCATCAGTTAAGGGACACAATACATAAGGTTCGCACTGGACCTAATAAAATAGAAAAATGTATACTTAATGGAAGTACTCCGTTCGTTCATAGCATAATGGCTACCATGATACCTTCAAAGTTCAAAATTCTACCTTTGGATTAATATGATAGAACGGGTGATCCTGTAGCTCACGTCTCTATATTCCGAACAAAGATGATGCTGCAGAACATTAACGATGTGTGTTTCCTACAACTTTGACAAACACTGCTCAGAGATGGTTCCATATACTACTAAAAAACTCTATAACCACCTTTGAAGAATTGATAGAACAATTCAGGATTCAGTTCATAATAAATATCCTACTAAAAAAGGGTATTAATGATTTACGACTCTGCAAATAAGATGATAATGAGACACTTTGAAGTTATCTCGATAGATTTAACAAAGTCATTATACAAATAGAGCACTTAAATAACGAAGCAGCTATATATGCACTGAAGTACGGAACTAAGATGAAGAAGCTCAAAGATAAAATAATAACAAAGAAACTTCAAACCTTTCTGGAAGCAATGACTATAGCTACTAAGTTAATTGACTTGGACAAAGACAGGAGAGACATGCGGAAAAAAGATAGCAAGGAAAGAGGGTCAAAAAGAAAAGATGAGAAAAGAAAATTAAAAAGGGAATATAACTGTAATATACAGAGGAATGATGATAAGAGATACGCTCCTTTTAATGTTCCTAGATCAGAAATCCTAATGTGGATTAAGCAAAATGGAATAGATATACCAAATCCTCGGAAGCTCAATCCACTTTATACCAAAACAAGAGATAAGAACTAATATTGCAGATACCATCAAGATCATGGTCATAATATAAATGAATATCACAATCTTAAGATCGAGATCAAACGATTGGTAAGAGCAGGTTTTTTAAAAAATTCAACGAGGATATCTCAAAACGAACACGAAGTTCAGATACTCAGTCTGAACATCAGGAAGATACAAAAAAGACTCGTAAAGATATATCAGGAGTCATAAATATGATCGTAGGGGGTGAGTCCTCATCAGGAGGGAAGAAAAGACCACGGAAAGAGGTGTACATAGTATGAACCAGCTCGTCTACACCAACGATCACTATCACCCAGAAGGACAGAATTCATGTTAAGTAGCCTTATAATGACATACTAGTCATCAACGCCCGTATAAAAAATTACTTGGTAAAAAGGCTGCTCGTAGATGACGGAAGTGCAGTTAATGTCCTTACTTGAGAAGCCTTTCGAGCAATGGGGGGCTCATATGTAGAATTAAAACCCATCACGAATCCAATGACTAGCTTTTATGGAGGAACTTTTTAACTAATAGGAAGTGTTAAATTAGACATAGAATTCAGAGATAGAGATTCGCAAGAGCATACTATAATAAAATTCTTGTTCAACATTATTGATACTCGATTAGCCTATAACAGAGTTATCGGAAGGCCAATCCTATGGGAATCAAATGCAGTAACAAGTATCAGATACTTGATAATAAAAATTCCTATCCTAGGATGAGTCATTACAATCAAGGAAGATCAATAAATCACTAAGCAGTGTTACCAACTAGACACCAAAGATGAACTATAAGCTTTTCTGATTGAATCCAATATGGATATCGAAAAGTAATGAATAAAGCCTGAATCGGTAGAGGAGCTGAAAGAAATAAAGCTTGTAAATAGTAAAGTAATAAAAATTAGGGGAGAAATAGCTCAACAAGTGAAGATGGAGCTTAAACGAGTATTGCAAAGCCATGAAGGCACTTTTGCTATACAAGCATCATAAATAGTAGGGATTGATTCGAACGTCTAGTTCACAGCCTAAATATTAATCCCTCTATCAAACCGGTAATGCAAAAGAAACAGAACTTTGCACTAAAAAGATAAAAAATTATAACATCAGAAACAACAAAGTTTCCGGAAGTAAGATTTATACGAGAGATTATACACCCCGAATGGCTGGCGAATGTAGTACTTATTCGAAAGGAAAATGGGAAGTATCAGATGTGTATAGATTACACAGATTTGAATAAAGTATGCCCAAAGGACAATTACCCTTTACCAATAATTGATCAGCTAGTGGACTCAACTACTTGCCATAGAATGTATAGCATTGTGGACGCCGTACAAGGATATCATCAGATTCCTATAAAGAATGAGGATCAAGAAAAGACATCCTTCATAACTCATCAAGGGTTATACTATTATAATGTAATGCCCTTCGGACTCAAAACTGCATGAGTCACATACCAAAGGTTCATGAACTTTATCTTCAAGAAAGACATTGGCAAAATAATTGAAGTATATGTGGATGACCTAATTGTCAAAAGCATAACAGTTAAAGACAATTCTACAGATCTAAAATGAGTCATGAAAAAACTTAATGAATATAAAGTCAAACTTAACCCTGACAAATGTGTATTCGGGGTAAAAATAGGAAAATTCCTAGGCTTTATGATTTCACAAAGAGGAATTGAGGCTAATCTAGAAAAGATGAAGCTAATCATCAACATAAAACCTCCAACAACCCTGAACGAATTACAAAAATTGAACGGGCGAATCATAGTATTAGGAAGATTCATGTCCTGTTCAGTAAAAAAATATCTTCCCTTCTTCTGGGTAATGAAGAATGTCAAAAAATTTAAATGGAATACTGACTGCTAAATAACATTCGAAGATATTAAAAAGTTCTTAGCATCTCCACCTTTGTTAAGTAAACCAACTTCAGGAGAAATGTTATACCTTTACTTATCAGTGGGCAATGAATCCCTAGCATCAGTACTAGTTCGAGAAGATAAAGGAGAGCAAAACCTTATCTACTATATGAGTAAAGTCCTTAGAGGATTAGAGATCCGCTATCCAAAGATCGATAAACTGGCGTTAGCCCTGGTGCACATAGCAAGGAAGCTCTGTCACTACTTTCAAGCTCACAAAATAGCGGTACGAATAAACTTGCCTTTAAGGAATATATTATAGAGACCAGAGATATTTGGAAGGCTCATCCAGTGGTCAGTATAATTGGATGAACACGACATCTCATACGAGCCTCGAATAGCAATAAAAGCATAAGTGCTATCCGATTTTATATAAGAAATGATCGAGACAGTGGGATTTAGCAATAAAAAACCTTATGGTGAATGTACATTGATGGTGCATTGGAAAAGCAATGGTCAGGTGCTGGAATAATCTTAATCGGGCCTGAAAAAAAACAAATTGAGTATGCTGTCAGAATAGCTTACACTGCCACAAATAATGCAGAGGAGTACGAAGCTTTGATCACTGGATTAAAATTATTAAACAAATTACAAACAGGGAGTCTCCAGATACTTTGTGATTCCCAACTCGTAGTCAATCAGCTCAAAGGAAACTATAAGATAAAAGATCCGAATATGATTAAATATTCAGATAAAGCTCATTCACTTCTTTGACAATTAGAGGAAAATGGTGGACAGTGGAATATGGTCCAAAATTTAAGAGCTGAAAATAAGGTTGATATAATAGCCAAATCCGTGGCAGAAAATGGACACTTGTTTCAAAATCTCAACCTTAAGGAAGAACTCTGCAAACCATCTATAGAAGAGAATGAAGTACTCACCACGAGTGAAATTACCGAGTGGATAAAACCTATAGCCAAATATCTTAATTCAGGAGCACTACCTGATGACAAGAATCAGGCTAGAAAAATTTGAATGTCATCGAAGCAACCAATAAAAGGGCATATAAACTTGGAGACTTAAAAGGAAATACCATCCCGAGATACTGGAATATGGAGAGCTTACATAAATACTACCAGTAAGTATCCAAAATGATCGAATTAGTAAATTCGATAAGTCTGTAATCATTTACAATAAAATAATCAAATTTTGATTGATGGAAATGAATAACGTAATAAAAGACGAGTCCCTACACTCATAAACAAATGAGTTATGACACTCGTACAAATAAAAAATGAGTCCCTACACTCGCTAACAAAATGAGTTATGACACTCGTATAAATAAAAGATGAGTCCCTACACTTGCAAATAAAATGAGTTATGACACTCGTGCAAATAAAAAATGAGTCCCTACACTCAAAAAACAACACGAGTTATGATACTCGTACAAATAAAAGATGAGTCCCAATACTTAAAAAATAGAACAAGCTATGACACTCAAAAGGCGAGTCCCCATACTCACAAACAACGAATTAACACCTGAACAAAAATAAGATGAGTATCTAATATTCGTAAATAAAATAAATCACGACACTCGAAGAGTATCTTATACTTGCAAATATACAAAATTAAGATACTTGAACAAGCTCAAAAAGAAGTTTTGAATATGCAAAATAAAAGCTGAAATTATGATTTTTCATTAAATTTATTCAAAGGTTCAGTACAAAATTACCCTTGAAAGGGGAGAAATCAGAAGTCATTACACAAGCTAATCCTTAGGTGGAGAAATTCGAGCACTTCTTTCACCAATCGAAGGATTTTTAGCAACTTTCATAGTAGAAGGACTTTCTGCATCAGGGTTCACAGTCTCAGTATTAACTGACGAATGACTCTCCCTCATAGTAATCACTAATTTTTTCTTCTGAATTACTTTGCTCAAATTTCGAAGAGAGATCTTATGAATAGACGTAAAGTCAAGTTCAGAATACTATAGGGATAACATTCATTGACACTCTGATTTTATGGCTTGCACAAAATCGGCAGTGAGACCCTGAAAGCCCTTTTTGTCATTCGCATGAGCCTCTTTTAATTGATGAATTTCTTCTTTACAAGTAGCAATTATTTTGTCTTACTCATTGACAGTGGAACTCAACCTAAAAATAGAACTTTAGAGATCCATGTTCTCTTTTTTCTTAAGCTCTAAGCTTGTTAAAGTATTGTCTCTTTCAGCTCGTACAACATCAAAAATCTCCTTGGTTTTTCAAAGATCGCTCTCGTGCTCAATATTGAGTTATTGAGTTCATTCATCTTTTGATAAAAAAGGTTGCATTTGCTCTTATAAATATATTGAATGTCATCCATTCGCAAAACTCTTTGAACAGCCTGTCAAGGGTTCAAATGCGTTAAAATTATGATAAAAAGAACTGAAGCACAAGGCATTTATTAAAAGAAATACCTCCATCATACTTAAAACCACTTGACTTTTAAGGTCATTCTTGTCGACAGCCTCCCAACGGTTTATATCCTTCTTCAAACGAAGGCATTCCGAAAGGTGGCCTCAAACTAGTGGATTGAAGATACTCGGATCTCAAATCTTCTTCCCTAACTAAGGCACCAGATTTGGATAGGCTTCTAACCTTGGACATTTGAACTGAATATCTCTATCGTCAGTGGCAAGCTTGTAAGTACCTTCTGAACCCCTCGTCCGCTTCCCCTTTTGCTTGGTTATAGGTTTGGCTTCTACGTGAGCAGGGGGAGAAAATTAAACCCCATAATCCTCAATACTAAGTGGTTGAGTAACTGGTTCACCAGGGACCTCAGGCATTTCATCTACAATATCGATAATATCCGCCATAAAATCATCAAGAAGATCAGCTATCTACACAATAGAAAAGAAAAGAGTTAAAAAGATACCTCCGGATTCCGAAACTCCACTTATGATATCATAGACACTAGAATTTGTGGGATGCTCGTGTCTATACATAAAATTTTCAACATAGATGTTAGCAGAGGGCTCCAAAGTGGAACACCTTGAGTGAAGCTCCGCAAAAAGATATAGATCATTGTCTTCTATAAATTCAGATGATCGTCTAACAGTTTGGGGTTCGTTCGCCTATACCACCGGCACCTGTATGAAATCAGTTTCGTGCTCAATCAAGAAAAATTTATTTCTCCAGTCTCGAGTGATGTCAGATAATTTTTTGAACAAGCTAAAACCAAGAATACTAGACATGGAATATGTGAGATCACCCTTTTTTTTATTAAAGAAAACATATACCTATGCATAAGGTTGTGCATCGGTCGGTTCGGTCAAAGAACCACCAAAACCGACAAAGGAAGAATTTTGACCGAAACCGAACCAGAGAAAAACCAAACTTAACCGAACCGACTCGGTTTGGTTTGGTTCGGTCGGTTAACCAATTTTTTTTAAATAAAATTTTTATTTATTATTTTATAATTTTTTAAGCTTATTATTTAATTATATAACTAAAAAAATATTTTTATTTATAATTTTAATATTTATATATAATTTTTATAATTAATATTTTTATAATAAATTTATATGTGAGTCGGTCGGTTCGGTTATTTTTAGTTTTTCAACTTGAAAACTGAAACCGAACCTATCGGTTATATATTTTCAAAAACCAAAACCGAACCAAACCTATATAATTGAACCGAACCAGTCGGTTCGGTTTGGTTAGTCGGTTTTCGGTTTTTTTGCTCACCCTTACCTATGCATTTGAACTGAAGGTTCACGACTGTGCGAATGAAAGCGGTAAGGAACCTGTATCTGTTTGGGTGTAATTGACCAGGAGCAAGATTATATCCACGAAAGAATAGTTTCAAGAAATGATATAAAGGAAACCAAAGACTCCCCTCTAATTAATCTATATAAATGACTATTCTATTCTTTTTTCCATCCCTGTTAGGATTGTGATAAGCTCTAACATGAGAAGTTGCTTGAAAAAATTTATATTCCTTACGAATATTATATTTCTTCCTATACTTTTGGATAACTTCTTTAGGAAGTTTGGGAAGGAACTCATAAGGATCTAGAGGTAACTTAAGGGCTATAACAAAATGTTTCACAAAAACAATTTAAATAAAAAGATCAAAATATTAAAGCTGAGGGAAGTGACCTTTGAAATGACATTTGAAGCTTCGAAGACAATAATGCAGAATCACTTGGAAAATCTGGAGAGAAGGTAGAGCCGTAGAGAGAGAAACTAGAAAGAGATGATGTGAAGAAAGAAAATAACTCGAGGAAAGATTTATAAAGAGAGGATAATTTTTCTATCCCTCACATACCCTTGGCGATTACAATACCAGTATCTCACCAAGAGAAAGGTATTTAAGGAACGATAAAGATGAAATAACGCCTCGAAAAATGAAGAGACTCGAACAGTTATACAAACACGTGGCAGCTCCATAAAAGAAAAGTAAAAATGAACCTTTCGAAATCATTGCAAAACAAACGAACCTCTCGAGGTTTTGACAAACGAACCTCTCCAGATCAAAACATACGAATTCATAACATACGAACCTCTCGAGGTTCGCAACTTACGAACCTCTTGAGGTTCACAACATACAAACCCCTCAAGGTTCGCGACAGAAATCTCTGATGCTTCCGGATAAATGACCTTCTCAACGAAGGTCCTTAGCTTGCAATTTGCATAACAAAAGGAATCATGACTTTAATATGGCAGGTATTATTGCCTTTGTCAACCAATAGTTCCTCTCGAACATAAATATTCGATACTATTGGGGGGACTTTTGATAGTTATAAAAAGCGTATGTGAGCCCAAATCCCAGAAATTAAACCCAATAGAGGACTTAATGTCCATATAAGATTATTGTATGATAAAGTTAAAGTTATTTGATATTATGTATGTCTTTTTTTATGCTTATATAAAAGCTTATATTTTTCATTATTAAATATTTTTAAATATTTTTTCTCTAATTTAAGTATCGAAGAGCTTATGGATAGAAGATTTTAGGTTCATCTTAATTTTTTTTTATGCTTGTAGGTATAAGAGAGGAGTTTACATTCACCATGTACTGTACGGATTATTCAACATCTGATATAAAGTAATCGTAAACGTTAAAAATGAGAAATTAATTTGAGTTGAAAAAAAGAAAGAGAGAAGAGTTCTAGAAAAAAAGAGAGAAAGAAACGTGGCGTAAGATTATGTGGTGGCGGGTCCCACGAAAACTTATCCAATGACCGCACCGATTTTTATGTGCTTAATAAATAATACATAAATGATCCCACGTTTCCAATTTCCCGCTTCCTCTTCGGTCGGACCCCAACTCCACTTTCCATTTCAGTTTTTTCCTTTTTTAAAATATATTTTTTTTAAAAAATAAATAAATAAAAACAAAAAATTATCTCTTTTAAACCGTTAAGTTAGACCGAACCAAAAACACCAAACCTAAAAAAGTGGTCCTGTTCTGTTTCTTTTGCCTCTCCATTCCTCCCCAACCCTACTCTCTGTACTCAGCGCGTGCCTCGTACGCTCGCTTTAACCAGTCTTATCACTGGATTATTACTTCTGTTGTTAAATCAACAACCTAATAGTACAATTAATGATTCACATATCAAAATTTATGGTTTAAATTGTGACATCATTAAGCCTAACCAGTTTAGTACGGATAATTTACTAATTACTATGCACTCACAAGGCCAATAAATTCATAAAGAATTTGAGTTCAACTCTCTAATTTCTCGTTCCCTCATGCTCCATTCTCAAAATTTTTTTTGACATCATTAAAGTTATTTAAATTATTTTTACTAATCTTAAAAAAACTAACCAGCTTAAAAAAAACTAATACTGTGTTTGAAATGAAAGAAAATGGAGGAGAAAAGAAATTAAAGGTGGAAAATTACGAAGAAAAATTATTTTTTCATATTTGGAAAAATGATGAAAAATAAAAGAGAAAAAAAAATAATGGTTATTTACTTTAAAATTTTATTTCCAAAATAAAACAAAAAATGGAAAGAGAATGAAAAAAATTAAAATAAAATATAATATGAATTCAATTTTAAAGTCTATAAATAAAATTATTAAAATAATAAGAAAAATGATAGCAACACTCATTTTGGACACTCTCTTTTACATTTACTTTCTCATTGGTTCACCTCATTGCTTTTTCTCATTAAAAAAACTTATTACCTATATTATAGGTAAGCTATAAGGTTATTTTTCATAATAAACTTCTATTTTATTTACCTACATTGATGGTAATAAAAATTTTTAATGAGAAAAAATGATAAGGTGGATCAAGTACGTGTTAAAAAAAAGTGTCCAAAGTGAGTGTTGCTAACCTTCCTCAAATAATAATTTATTAATTACTTATTTTATTTTATTTTCTTTTCATTTTTCATTCCCCTAATTCAAACAATATGAAAAAAAATATATTTATTTTCCTTCATATTTTTCTTTCTATTTTCTTTTTATCATTTTTCAAATATAGGGTAAATAATTTTCATTATATATTAAATTTTAATTAATATATTTTTTAAAATTTATCTATCAAATCCAATGTTTAAATAAATTATTCATTTATTCAAAACAAACATAAAAAAAATGAAAATTAATAATGGAGGGAGGGGCCATTGCCTGGCCTCTTAATTTTAAAATTTTTTTAGTTTTAGCATCTTTTACAAAAATTATATTTTTCCGTTTTATTTTGATCTTGCTTTTTTTTAGTTTTTATGGATTTTGACTCTCTTAATAATTTTACTTAAATTTGATGTTATATGCAAAATATTTTTTTTGAAACAATATGCAAACTATATTTTACACTGAACATATTATAAGAATATAATTGAAAGCCAAAATTAACTATATAAAAATAACTATTCAAATACTGATAAAATTTTATGATATAATTACAATTGGAAATTTTAG
>CATIWO010329133.1:0-31817 GCA_949673435.1 Macaranga tanarius | reverse complement strand
AAGAAGCTTGATTTTGACGCCAGTAGAAAAAATGGTAAACTACATGCTAATGATAACCGCCGATCTCGAGAACATCACTAACCTCCAGCCTCAAGGCGGCTGCGACGATCCTTCTTTCGCCTATCTCTTCAAGGTTCACTTCTTTTTATGTATTTTATTTATTTATGCCTATAATACGCATACAGCATCGATCAACACCTCTCTCTCTCACACCTGCAGGTTTTCGTTTTTGTTGAACGATGTTAATTTTGCTTATTGATTTTGATATTTTGCCTCTTTTGTAGTCTGTTTGTTGTGTTTATAAGTTTTCATTCATAAAACTTCGGTTCAATTGTATACTAATTTCATATTGTTCCAATTCGTTTTGTAGATGCTTTGGATTTCAGTACATTGATATATTAGTTGTAGATACAGATTGTGTTGTGTTTTGTTTTGTTTGTTTCAGTTGCTGATTTCATTGGTTTATATTTCACAATTTGAAATGATGACTGTTGCTCTGTTGTTTCGACGTCGCCTTCATATGCATCTGCACTTTTATAGCGTTAATGTTTCTTTTATGATCTATTATGTTGTTTTGTGAACTATACATTTTTGTATCAACAAATGTATGCATATATTTTTTGAAATGTAGGTGAAATGTGGGAGGTGCGGAGAGGTGAGCCAGAAAGAAACATGCGTGAGCTTGAACGAGACTGTTCCTCTTTCGACCAACAAGGCAACTGCTAATCTTGTTCAGAAGGTAAATAATTTTTTTCCCTCTATTTATATAAATCTAATTATTTAAAAAAAAAGGGATGCGATTTTTTTTTATATTTGTGCCTCAGTTCAGTGGAATTTCACGCGTATCTTTCATTTCTAAGTGGCAATATTGTATAGCTTGCTCATGTTGATTTCTTTTGTTCTTCCCAACTTCATTGCTAAGAAAAATGGTTGTCATCTGTGTTTAGTCAATATGTAGGATATTAAGCTGGTGAGTTCTTTGAAATTTTGATCAATGTTGGTTGAATTTTGACACTTTTATCTGGCTGAGAACGACCATTGAAAATGGAATGAACTTGGCGAAATCATTATTGCTATTTCATAATAATATCATTTTGAGCATTGTGGTGCAGTTATTGTAGTAGAAAAGGTGAAGTTTAAGGTTTTTGGGACTGTCAATTTGTTTTTATAGTACAACCTCAATGCATTCACAGTATTTGACTGCTAAATAATGCTTTTATGTCCTCTTCTTTTTCTGTAGTGCAAGTTCTGTGACAGGGAGGGAACTGTGGTGATGGTGCCAGGCAAAGGCAAACCACTGACTAATGAAATGAGTGATAAAGGGAACTATGCCCCAGTGATGATGTTTGCCTGCAGGGGATATGAGCCCGAGGGTTTTGTATTTAGTGGTGAATGGAAAGCTGAATCTGTAAGTTCTAATCTTGAATATATCGGCCCATTGACTTATTTATTTATTTATTTATATATGCAAACAATGCAATGGAATAGTAATGGATTAATCTAGGAAATACACTGCTAGGTTCTAGTTACAGTAAGGCATGAAGCCATTTCAATTTGGTTGCATAGCTGGAAATTTGTTGCATCTTTTGTATGTTTCCTTTATCTTCATGATGGATTTTTTGGTGGATCAGAATGTTTGTGACCTGTTCTCTTTTCATGGATCAACTTTTAAATAATATGGCATTTATAGTATTCAGGTTTGAACCTTTCAGTTACGCCCTGTATTAGAAGGTCTATGCCATCTTTCATGAGGCTTAAATCACTTGTTATTTTATGCATATCTTGATAAGAGTGTCACATCTTAAATGATACAGGATAGGAGCATCTGCTTTGGTCATGGCGGATCTGAAAAATTAAATTCGGCTTTTCTTTCCTCTCCTTGTTTCCAATCCATTTGAGTGCTTAGTCTGTTTGTGCTTATCTATGGAAAGAAGTATATTAGTAGCAGCAGCAGTATAAATTTCATTGCTTGTCAAAACAAACTTTTCTCTAGAATTATCTTCTTGCCTTGAAAATCTTGTGTGCCATTTTATTAGTGTTCAAATCTATCTTATGGAATGTCATTTGTGCAGCTTGAGGGTACTAAATATGAAAGCATCGATTTGTCTGCTGGTGATTTTGCTGACTATGATGAGAAGGGGGAGTGCCCAGTCATGATATCCAATCTTCGTTCTAAGTTTGAAGTTGTGAAATAGATCAGATCGTCTGCGTGCTTCAATGTTCATATGTAAAAACTAACCAATCTCTTCCGGACGAGGTAGAAATCCTTTGACTGAAAGCACATGTAGTATGCTTGTAACTAAACATTGGGCTGTTTGAATTGATATTTCAAGTTTGGCGTATATTCATTAATAATCTGCTAGTGCTGTTGACTGATTAGCCTCTCATGGAAATCGGTAATTTACACTCAGGGTACCCAGGTTTTTATCTAAGTATCACCAAACTATCCAACTTTCAAATCGTAACATAAAACTCTCCAACCTTTTGTTACAGTTTCAATATAGTGCCTAGTCCCAATTTATGGCCGACGACGATGACGTGGAATTGATGTGGTGGTTGATGTGGATCTGAGAGCGCCACGTGGCGTTACATCATTAACAAAATCTTCCCTCTTTTCCTCTCTCTTTTCTTCATCACCGCTTCTTTACCAAAAGAATGTGCCAACCCTAGCAAATGCCCAATCTCATGCACGGCCACTAATTCTAAATCTACTGCAACCATCCTTGCTGCTGCTCCCATTTATCTACTGCAACCATCCCTGCTGTTGCTAGAAATTGAATTTCAAGGAGGCCCTAGCTGCTGCCTCTCCTTTACACCAAGCGAAGACCATCGGTGGCAGCATCACCGGCTTCAAGTCTCCAACCAATGAGTACCATTTGCCATCCATGTAGCTTTTGGAATCTTCACACTCTCCACAGGTTCATCATCCCTATTATGTCTTTGAAGTTTCATGGTCTTGATTTCTTCACGAGCATAGAAGGCATCAGATCAGCGGTGTATAGAATCAGGCAAGCCATGGCCTCAAATGTTAGAAGGGCACCTAAATTATCAGAAACATAACAAGCAAGTTGATCAAGAAGCCAAGAAAAAGCACCTCACTCAGCTTCCCCTACCCAATCCCAGTCGCCGAAACAAGGTTTTGCGCTCAGCCTTTTCTCCCTATATCATCATCTGCCTGCCCCTCTATTAGCTGCCCTCAATGAGGCCGCCATTGACTCCGTTGCTATGCGTATCAACCTGACATGTATCAGTCTCTGGGCGCTCACCGCCTTATATACCGCTCTCGCATTGCAAGTTACGTGAAAGCTGGCCTTATTGACAATGCAGTTTAGTTGTTCGATGAATGTCACAATCAAATTGTCGAGTTTACTTATCTTCGTTTACTTACTCTCGTTTCATTACAGGTCTTTGTTGATTCAAAATAATAAACAAATCAAAATCAAAATCCTAAGCTAATAATATTGCAATACAAAGAAAAGAGCAGCTTCAAATATACATTAATGAATGCTTTTTAAAGATTTCAATGATGATTTTGTGTGTTTGGAAATATTGGGTATGCTACTTTTGTTTTGTGATACTGTCTTTGCATGTGAAATAGGAATGAAAAGCAGAGACGAAGAAGATGAGGATAAGGATTAGAGTGTTGAGATTTTGAAGATGATTGGGTGGATTTTGAGTGGTTGCCGGTGAAGAAGAGTAAAGTGAGGAAGAGGATTGGGTTTTTTTTTAAAAAAAATGATGTGGCATATGATGTGGCTCCACGTGGCGCTCTCAGATCCACATCAGCTCCACGTCATTGTCGTCGGCCGGAAATTGAGACTGTGTACTATATTGAAACTGTAACAAAAGGTTGGAGAGTTTTATGTTATGATTTGAAAGTTGGGTAGTTTGGTAATACTTAGACCAAAATCTGGGTATCTTGAGTGTAAATTACTCCATGAAAATCATACCATTCAAAGTTTGAAAGAATATGGTAGCTATGGTAGATATATTGCCTGCTTCGGCAATTATACTATTTCGAGGATACAAGTGAAATTTCTATATGTTACTTAACGTACACTTACCGTAAGTTGCTCGTTTCAGTGCATTGATAGGATGCAGATTATTTGTTGTGTGAGATTGTTAAATGTTGGTATCCAAGGGTTAGGCTTGGGAGCGTTTATTGAGTTTGAACGGGGCGGATTTGAAATGGTTTGGGATATGTTTGTTTAGTTCAATGGCGTGTGTTAAACACATTCACGCCTTGTATTGGAGTTATGCGTGGATCAATGACTGGTTGTTGAAAGTGTCAGCAGATTTTTTAGTAGAGAATTTGTGTTGGGCAAGAACAAAATCAAACAATTGTTGCAGGTTTATGAATTGCTTTTACATGGAATCTTCAAACATATGGTGAGGAAAAAGGCCAATATATGTATTTGTCTTCAACCAGGCATCTTGCATAAGACTGTTTTCTTTTCCATGCACAAACACATAATATTTATGGGCCATGATTAAATTTGGGTTAGCTAGTCACTGTTTAAGCGTGGAACATCTGGCTTGCCTTCCCAGCTCCAAACGTTAAAATCAATTTAGGAGGGCATTGGTTCGCACCGTCTCATTTCACGCCATTTGAGCGTCGGTCGTTGGTTGTAGGTGGCGAGTTAGGCGTGGTGGTTGTGGTACAATTACAAAGGCTTATTTGTGGGCTAAAGGTCGGATGCTGAAGAATCAGTTCCGGTTGCATCAGGAGCTGAAGTAACCCTCAGAAATCTTTTGTTGCTCTGAAATGCTACTTAACGAGCATTATGGCTTGTCTTATGATATGTCCAACCACTCATTACTGTCCCCTGATAATCTGAATGTTAGCTTCTGGAAAATTGGCGGCAATCCGAGTATCGTTTGTTTGGATGATAAACTTTTGATGATTAAGTAAAAATAATTGGGCTTAAGAATCATCAAGTAAATATTAACATATGATTCATATGCTTACGGCTTTAGGTCGGTCAGGCATCAACAATAGAATCCATTTAGAATAAGGTAAGTACTTATTTCCTGAACAGGACTTTATATAGGAGGCCTCTATAGCATTATAAACACACACATATACATTGATTTAAAGGGCAAGGCAAACTTAACCATAGCTGATGGCGACAGCAACTAGTTCTAAAATAGCCAAACATTTTGTTCTGGTGGTATCCTTTCCAGAGTTTTATCCTAATCTCTAATATCCTCTCTCCATCTTCAACTGTCTCTAAAGAATGCTTCTTTTGTTTGTTTATAAAGAATGCTTTCATTTTATTTGGTAATTAATACTCTGATTTTAGGGTTTTTAAATAAATATAAAGTTTTGATGTTTGATTCCTGTGATTTTCTTGGTAATGCAAGAAGTCAATTATCTGGAAAAAAAAAATCACGTCAATTTGAAAAAGTTAAATTCTTGGAATTATGAGCTTGCAATTTTGTTGAACTCTTGCATTTTTTGGGTTTCTAAGTAAATTTGTTAGGGTTTTTATGATGCTGATTTCTTTTCTTTAATTTTTATGGTGCAGTGATATGTATAACGGAATAGGATTAGAGACCCCAAGAGGGTCAGGGACAAATGGGTACATACAGACGAACAAATTCTTTGTCAAGTCAAAGACTGTTCAAGTAACTCATAAGATTAAAGGTTTCCAGGCTGATCAGGGCACTTTTGGAATCACTACAAAACCCAATATGGAAATTCTTGAGCATGACTGCAAACGCCAAATCGAACTTAAGCTTGTTGTGTTCGAAGACAAGCTAATTGAGCAAGGTTATACGGATTCTGAGATTAAGGAAAAAGTTGATGAAGCTAGAAAAACTTTGAAGCTGCCGCTGCTTCTGAGGAAAGTGGTGGACCTTCTACTCTTGTGGTTTTCCGAAACAAAGTAAAAGATCTTTTCTTTTCCTTCGTTTTGTTCTGTTTCTATTGTTGTTATAGTATTACTGTATTGTTTGTTGTACATTTTGTAATTGAGCTTTGCAATCATAGTTATTAAAGGCACAATGTGCGTTAAGCCACAAAGGTGAGGCGCAAAAGAGAAAAATAAAATATAGTCCATTCAACTTAGCATGAATAAGATGTTTATATGGTCGCTTACATGTACAAACTAATGCTAGAGATCTATTAATAAGGAGACAATTAAAAAAATTAGTAAAAAAAAAAAAAAAACAAGCGCACGCCTTGACAATAAGGCACACACCTTACTTTCATCACCTGCCTTTTGGTGTTTGAGGCGCTAGGGCTTGTGCCTGGTGTACCTTGTGCCACAACTGTGGTTCCAATTGTATTACTATTTGGTGCATTGGTAGTTTTTTAATTGTGTTAATAACAATTCTGAATAGGCAATTGGCATATGTTGCATTGCTTGCTTTTGGCTGCTGTTCTTTCTGTTTGTTTGTAAATCCTATTGATGTTAATAGTCACTAGTGGTGAAAGCTCCACTCTCAAATTTTATGTAGCTGTTGTTTGTTTTACTGTAAAGCATAGATGTGTAAGGATTTTTAGTTTTGATGCACTTGAGAGCTCCAGTGGTGTTGGAATATGCTGTCAAATTTTTGTGTCTTTATGATGAGCTGGAATTAATTTTATGGCTTTGATCAGGGTTTCTGATACGCAATCCCATCAAATTGCTGCTAGGAAGGAGAAACAGATGGAAACGCTCAGGGCTGCTCTAGGAATAGCAGTGTCCGAACCTGGTGGGATAATGGATGATGGATCACTAAATGATAGCAATTGGAATGAGAGATATGGACATGCATTCCTGGATAGAGATATTAGGAGGAAGAAACATACAACTGAAGATATAAAGGTTGAGAAAGATGATAACAAAAAGAAAAGGAAAGAAGAGATGAAGCTGGTGATTATAGGCACTACAAGAAGGCAGAAAGCAGAAATCGAAGGAATCATGACGATTCATCAGAGACTAATAGTGGTGGGAAACATGTCAAATTTATGCAAAAGAAACAGCGTAAACATAGATGGGGAAGCAATGATGGGACTGAAACCCACTCTGACTCTGACTATGGTAAGAAGAACGGAACTAAAAAGAACTAACTTCAAACTTAGAACTAAATATGAAGTCTTACTCCACTTATTGTTTTATGCACATGTTGATAAGATTATCACGTCTTAAGTGAATCATCTGCTTTGGTCGATGTCATGTCATCTGAAAAGCTGAATTTGGATTCTGTTTTCTCTCCTTGTTTCTGATGCATTTGAGTGCTTATTTTGTGTGTGCTTGTCTATGGAGAGAAGTATATTAGTAGCAGTAGTAGTATAAATTTCATTGGTGTGTCTAAACCGACTTTTCTCTAACTATTTTCTCATCTTGAAAGATTTTTACGCTATTGCATTAGTGTTCAAATCTATCTTACAGAATGTCAATTGTGCAGCTTGAGGGTACTAAATATGAAGGCCTTGATTTGTCTGCTGGTGAATTTGCCGATTATGACGAGAAGGAGGAGTGCGCAGTCATGATATCCAATCTTCATTCTAAATTTGAAGTTGTGAAGTAGATCAGGGCGTTCTGTGTGCTTCACTTCAGTGTTCGTATACAAGAACTAGATCAGGGCATTCTGCATGCTTCACTTCAGTGTTCATATATAAAAACTAACTAATGTTCTTGATGAGGTAGAAATCACTTGACTGAAAGTGTATATAGTATGCCTGGATTATACTCGTAGATAATCTGCTAATTCTGTTGACTGATTAGCAATTCATTCTATTTTTGGGCAATGCAAACTATTGCTTGTCACTTGTCAGGAAATCATACCATTCAAAGTTTGAAAATATATGGTAGATAATATCTTGCTTGCCTGCTTTTGCAATCATACAAATAAGAGTGTTTCTTTAGGTTGCTAATGCACATGGATTATTTGTTGTGTGCATGAAGATGATCAGAAAAATGCCACAAATGATTGAGATTGTCAAATGTTGGTGTCAAAGGTGTGGGCACATGATTAAATTTGGGTTGGCTAGTCTCTGTTTAAGCGTTGTTGCGTTGTCACGGAGCGTCGTGGAACATCTGGCTTGCCTTCCCTCCTCCAAACGCTAAATTCAATTTAGGTGGGGTTGGTTTGCACGTCTCATTTCACACTCTTTGAGCGTTGGTTGTCGGTTATGGCCTTATGTTATGGGTGGCTAGGTAGGCGCTGATTGTGGCTTAAACTTCTATTTGGAAACCATTTAAATATTCTTTTAATATGGAGAGATCCCAAATCCCAACTGTCTTTCAATTTTTTTTTCCCCATTTTGGTAGATGTTAATGTTGAATTACGTGGTATTATACAAGTCTTTCAAAAAAAAAACAGGAAACAATCTTCAACACAAGCAAAATGTACAAAAATGAAAAGCTTGGGATTGTGGAGCTTTCAACTGTTTTTAAGCCATTTTTAGTTACCTAACTAAAAAAAAAAAAAAATTCAAGTATAAGGTTAATGTTTTTATTCAATTGCCAATTGTATAGATTGCTTGCTCTTGGGGAATTCCTTGAGATCCTTTACTATGACTCTTAACATTATTTAAATTCTCATTCTCAAAATAGTCAACACATTGGTTCTACTCTCAATAGTGCCAACAACAAGAAAATTTAAAGTAAAAAAGAAACGAAAAATGTACTCCTAATTGACAATTTTAATAACATCTTATGTTTTTAATTATACTAAAAGATAAAAATACCAAAATTTTCAAACTCAAATCTTAACAAATGTCGCATAAAATCTTAATCGCTATTAGCCTATTAAGCTTAAGATTCACTAACAACAAGTTTAGTCTTAAATAAGAGTGAAAATGGGAAATTTTGTTAAAAGAAAATGCAGCTCAATAAAGAAAAAAAGTGTAGCTTATTAAAGACGACAAGACGTGCCAAGCGACAATAGAAGACCAGAAAGAGAAAAACAGCAGACAAATTCATACAGTGTGAAGGTGTGAGCAAAGCAAACAAAACATTCTTACAAAAAGAAAAAAAAATAACAGATTTACCTCACTCTAATCGTAATCCAATCAAATCTAGTTTAAACTCATGTTACTTTAATGACCCCTTGACCCAATTCTTGTATAAGGGTAACACTTCTCTCCTATATCTGCAGTACCATTAAATCCAACTCTCTTGGGGGAGACCGCTTAGCTCTCTTAATTATATTCTCTTTCCTTAATGATCTCGCCCGATCTTGTCTCTATGTGAGATTGTGAGTGCTCTTTGATTACACCGCCATTTTTTTTGTCTAAAAGCCCTCACGTCCCATGTGCTACAAACCCAGATTTCAACGTCATGTCTGCTGCTTCTGGGTACACTATTTGGGTTATTGTACCAACGACTTCTAGATCTGTCTAAAACTCCATTTGTAGATTGTTGGAACAAATTTTGGAATCTGGGTTTTTCTTATTTTTGCAGTTGGGATTGAAAAGTTTCCTTTCTTTTTTTTTTTTTTTTTTTTTTTTGCAAATATTGAGGCTTTATAGCTGCTTCAATGCGAAAAGGGTGTTTTTGGGTTGAACCCAGTTGGTGAATTTTGATATTAGTGTTTGTTTGTTTTAGATATGCAATCAAGGGTTGTTCCATTAGAGGAGGGTAAGGATTCTGCAGCTTTAATCAAAACAAGCCAACCTAAGGTGTTTCCAAGAAGGTTCCTGCAGTTATTCCTGCTATTTTTGGCTCTATGTGTTGCATTTTCAGTTATTAGTATATATACAATCAAACTTTTTCGAGTTAATAATGTGATCACTACTATTAAGCCCAATTTCCAGCCTTGTTTTGATGAATCTAATGATTTGGATCGTTGGATTAAGCCTCCTTCTAGTGTTGTTCATAAGATGAATGATGAAGAGCTCTTGTGGAGAGCTTCTTTTGTTCCCAAGATTAAAAAGTATCCTTTTAAGAGAGTTCCCAAGATTGCATTCATGTTCTTGACGAAGGGACCTTTGCCTCTTGCACCTGTTTGGGAAAGATTTTTGAAGGGTCATGAAGACTTGTATTCAGTCTATGTCCATTCGTTGCCAACTTTTGAAGCCAATTTTCCACCTTCATCTGTTTTTTACAGGAGACAAATCCCAAGTCAGGTAAGTCCTTTTATCTGTTATTCTTGTTTTGTTATGCACATATATGATTCATAGTGAAATTATTCTTTAGTCCTGTTGTCTTATACTATGAAATTGAGAAAATTATGTGAGATCTTTTTGCTCCTATGTTATGTGATTTGGTAACTTATATCTAGGAAGGTGGGAATGATGTCTGCTAGACTAGGATTGATTCCGTCCTAAAAAGAGGAGCAAAAAAATTAATTTGGATCGCAAAACTTGAAATTTACTGGTGTGTACTGCTAGGATCAGGAGTGCCTGATTTTCATTCTAATAAGTGAGATAAAATTTTAGGCTTAAGTTAAGAAACTTGATATAGAGGATTGGAGCATTTGGGTGGGTTTTGCTAATATGTTTTGCATGCCTTTTGAGATGAAGGTTCATCAGAATTTCAGTTAAAGGATTGGCTAGAAAATGCTACAGGTTAGAATTGATGTCAGTGGGACAAATGCCAATGATGAGGGGTGATATTATTACATTAAGCTTGATTGATGTTCTCTGTTGATTGAACTGCTCTCATTTTTTAAATGCGGATCTGAAAGGCGATAAAACCTTCTTGTTGGAGAAGACAGGTAGTGATTTTGTGGGAAGATGCAAGGTTGTGATAGTTTAGGTAATTGTTGAATATTGATAATCTTGTCTGGTTGTAATTACATATGACGCAAGGTCCTCGGTGGAGTTGTGATAATACGGGGAAATTACAAAAAGAAAGGGGAACTTCTGGCACTTGGATCCCCTTTTTTTTTTTTTTTTTTTTTGAGACAGAGAGAGGATGTGGTCAACAAAGCATGAAATTTTTCATTTTCCGTTGTTTTCCATGGTGGAGGAAGACGGGGTGCCTTTTTTCAGAACAAAGTATTAGTGACTGCATATTCCCGATAAGATGCAACACAGTGCCTCCATGATGATATAGCTGTATTTGCTTATTTTGAATTAGCCTAAACTCGGCCATTCATGTCTGGAGTTGCAACTACTGTAGTTTATGGATAGGTCCCAATTGATCTCTTTTTTGTTCTTATATCTGATTTTATGAGTCCTTCATCAGGAGATTGTGCATGAATCCACTATTATTTTCTTAAAAGTATATACATAACTTAAGTAGGGATATAGAGACCAGTAGTGGAGAACAAGAATGATCCCTCCACATTAAAGCAAAGTTAATTGCTACCATACATGGAACTATTAATTGCATTCTGTATGAAAGGCAGGAAATAATCTGCAGCGAAAGTTTATAATAGCGAAGGAGCTGGAGTTTGGTGTGTATAGAACTACTACTGACTAGGATTAGAATGAGGACTGGTTCTAACTGAAATTCTAAATCAATTCAGGTAGGAAAAGATGACAATACTACTAACTAGGATTGCAAATTCCTAATGATAGTAGGTTTTCCCTTATAGTCAAATATCAAAATACTGAATACCCAAATAGCTAAGAACTCATTTTCTGAATTTTTCCCTGAAGTATGTAGTCCTAAAATCTTTCACAATTGTTCCCCCATCAGCATCTCATAAATAAAAATGACTTGCGTATATTGGTGTATTACACTTTATTATTAGATGACTGACACATCTATTAAAAAAAAAAAAAAGACAAGTAGTGTAACTTGTATATCATGATGAGAAAAAAAAAATATCAAATTAAATTAATTTGTATTCCTAAACAACAAATCATTTTTATAATAATTTTTACTTGTTTATGTATCGACAATAACTGGCCTTAGCAAGTTGCGTATAATCTTTTGTTTTTATTAGTTGTCAGAGTGAGATTTTTAACGTTAATAACAGGTATTATTCAGCCAATTGCCACCCAAATCTCCTGTTTGACTTCAATGATATACATAAAAGTTTAAATAAAACAATAGAACCTGATATAGTTTTTTCCTTTTTTTTTCTTTTTTTTTTCTTTTCCGGTTAAAGAACCTTATTCTTTTATTTTCAAAATTCTAATGTGAACTAGTATGTAGTCCAAAAATCTTTCACAATTGATCCCCATCAGCATGTGACAGATTAAAAATGAAATTAAACCACTCTGTTTGCAACATGTATTTTAGTTCTTTTTCCTTGTTTGTGAACGTAAGCACGCATAGGGGAAATGAATGTGAACTTTTCCAGGAAAGTGAAATAGTGCACATGAGAAACAAGTAATTTGAGGAATTTTGCGAATCTGTACTGAATCATTATAAAATTTTGGAGAATTTATGTGCTTCTAAATTGCTCGGTAGCTTACTGTTCATATGGTGTTCACCCTGCAGATTTCTGAATGGGGTAAGATGAGCATGTGTGATGCTGAAAGAAGGCTCCTTGCTAATGCATTGCTTGATATCTCCAACGAATGGTTCATTCTACTATCTGAATCTTGCATTCCTCTCTATAATTTCTCTGTCATCTATCACTACATAATGAAATCCAGATATAGCTTTGTTGGCGCATTTGACGACCCTGGTCCATATGGGAGAGGACGATACAGTGTCAACATGTTACCTGAGGTGGATATTACCCAGTGGCGAAAAGGTTCTCAGTGGTTTGAGATTAACCGAAGGCTTGCAATCAACATGGTGGAAGATGGTACATTTTACCCAAAATTTGAAGAATTCTGCAAGCCCAACTGTTATGTTGATGAACATTATTTCCCCACCATGCTAACCATTCAATCAGCTCATCTCATAGCAAATAGAAGCATTACTTGGGTGGACTGGTCAAGGGGTGGATCTCACCCAGCTACATTTGGAAGAGCTGATATAACGGAAGATTTCTTCAGAAGAATTTATTCAGGCCATAACTGCACTTACAATAACAAGCCATCTTCAATGTGTTTCCTTTTTGCAAGAAAATTTGCCCCGAGTGCTTTGGAATCTCTTTTACACGTATCATCCAAGATTTTGGGATTCTGACAGCTGAACCCTTCAGCTGAATTGGAAGCCGTGGAAAATGAACAGAAAGATTCATTCTATGCATCTTACATTGCATGTTCCTACATGGTAATGGGATGTGTTTCTTGCTTGTACACTTACTTTGGCAGTGCTTATGTACAGGAAATGCTTAGCCAGTGTAGCTTGATATTTGTTTTTAGATATTAGAATATCTAATTGATTTCCTTTAGTCGTTGTTTTTATTAAATAATCACAGATCTCACCTCAGTATCCACTCGTTAGCTTTTAGTTTTTGAAATGGCCTTTTCTTATAATCTAAACGAGGGGGAAGTTGATCCCCTCCAGGAAGGTGATTGTGTTACTAGGCACTTTTGTCAAGTGTAATACACCCAGATTAAGCAATAATTTTCTATTTCCATAAATCTCTTGTACGAATCAAAACCGTGCAATCTTCCCTCTAAATTAGTAGCACAGTCTTTGTTTTCGAAGAGAAATGTAAATCATATTCTAGTTGGTGTGTTAATTAAGAAATCAAATTACCTTGAAAGCAAGCGTAATTGAGCTTAATTTGTGTAATTAAAAGCACAAGTTCATTGGAAAGGCATGAAAAAATCAAAAGAATAATAATGAAAATGCACCAAGTTTAAAATTAATGCTCTCTTCAAATAAATGGAAGTTGAAGCAATAAATAACCTTTACTTCTATGCCTATTCTCTAATCTCTATATATAAAGCAGTTCCTTCTCTTACAGCCACAAATTCTCATCCCGTGAAGAAAAAGGCAACATTTTTATTCACTACTGGCACTTTCTTATTGCTGTCTCTGCCATCCAATCCCATGTTACCTTTGCACGTTGGCATAGGCATGGCCAGTGGCTCCCGCTTCAAGCCCCTTTGCTGCTATAGTACAGCCATGCTCCAATTGTTGCTACTCTATCTAGTCATTTTACAATTCATTATCTAGGAGCTATAGAGGGTTTTAGACCTTTGGTTACGTTCACTTTAGAGAGGCCTCAGTTTTAGCAATCGGCTAAAATATCAGACTCCTACCATGACATTTAAAATATTATATCGAGTTATTGGATGTGTGACGTATACTATGTGTCACAAGTCCGATTATTAAATGCATTACACCTAAAATTAACAAATGTTTTCGGCCACTTATCATATACTTAAGCACAGCTCTCTGACCACCTAATAGAGCAACTATTGCTTAATTATGAATAAAAGAAGTTAATACATTACAAACTGTAAATGTAGAATTATGGTCTCATTATTCTTAACTAGGAGATTATAGCATTAAACTTTAGGTATGTGTGATTGTATTCGCATGTGTTTTGACGCACGATGACTTGTGGATTTTGGTGACTGCAACTCATCAACCACTTTTTTTTTTCTTCTTCTTCTTGAGGTAACATTTTATGGCATGAATCAATATTTAGTTTCTTTTGAAAGTTATCAAGAAAATCCATAGATGGAAAATAATAATCTTTACAACCCTCATTAGATTATACAATTAAATTCTTGCTTTTCTAAAACACATTACTACGAGAGGGATTCTTTTAAAACATCAAGTCTAAAAGGGTAGGGTCGGTGACACTACTTAATGTCTTTTTTTTTTTTTCTTTTTTAACTGATGAAATTTTCATTTCACTATAAAAACAATTACACAAAGATATTTGTTTTAAAAGCATAAACTTTTAAATTTGAGATTCTCCTACTGATTTATTATGAAATTTGTATAAATATCAATTTATTATATAGCCGGAAAAGATTTATCTTTTAAGATATATATATCTCTTATCAACTAAAATCTGAAAAAAGATATATCTTTTATCCACTGATTTAGTTAAATTTTTAAAATTTATATGTATATTTAAATTAAATTAAAATTGAATTTTATATTTTAATAAAAAAAAATATCCTTTCATATTTAACAATGACACATTTTTTTAATAGCATTTAATTATTAGTTGTTTGTAGGATAAAAGAACAAGTTAAATTCAAAAGGTTATGAAAACTATGATATCTAAGGTCGTCACACCATCCAATTCACTTTAATTAGATAATTAGATGACACATATTGTAAATATTTATATTTAACAACAAAAATATAATATATAATTTTATACATATATTACAAATTCAATAGTTAAATACAACACATTTGAAGAAAAAAAAAAAAAAGTCCAAGTTAGGTCTAAGTAGACAAATAAACGCCACTATTCTTGTTTGAAATTGAGATTCGAAAAAGAAGGTTCTGGAAAGAAAAACAGTAAAATCAAGGTAGGGAAGAGCCCCTCCGCTCACTTATACTCCTATATTCTCATTTTTCAAAATTCAAATATTTTAATACTATTTAATAATAATAATAATAATAACAATGCCGTTGTATACGTGTCCCTATCCAGTGGCCAATGTAGGACCCAATATGAATCACCCCATCATCTCCCCACTTTTTTTTATTTCTATTTTACGGAATGGCATAATTTAATTGCGCCAAAACATTTATTCGCAAACAAACCACCCGCAGCAATAGCACCCAACGTTGATCTCTAATTTGCAACCGCAAGATTCGCATCTCTATCACACGCTCACCTATTATCGCGTTGCCGTATTCTAATTAAATAAGCCAAAGAATCTATTCCTTATTCGCGCTTAAACAAACGGCGCCGTGTTGAAGGGCCTTTTTTGATGACCAGCTGTGGCAATACCATTCGCCAGGCTGTAAATTCAGAGACAGCTGCTCAGCAAAATTACGCTTTTATCCTTAGTCTACCCCCTTCTTCCGCTATATAAATAGCATAATTATCCTCTCTACGCAGTTTACCAATTAGTCACATTCGCGAGATAGATCATTATTCAAAATTTTTTTAAAAAAAAAATCCCTAAAACAACAGTCTTTCTTTTTCACCAATAATGGCAGCTCTCCACAAAGCTTCTCTCATTGCTGTTATGGCTCTGTTACTCGCCGTCCTTTCTGCTCAGGCAACTGCACCGGAGTCTGCTCCCGCTCCCAGTCCCACCTCCGCTGCCGCTCCCGCTCCTACCTCCGCTGCTTCTGCCTTGATCTTGATCTTGCCTGTTTTTGGCTCTGCCTTTGCTACTGCCGTTGCTGCGCTTCTGTTGCAGATCTAAAAGAAAAATAATATATATAGATGCGTTACTCATTATATAATTTTAGATTTTTACTCATTTATAATGAGTTTTATCATTAGTATTATTATTATTATTATTATTATTATGATTTAGGAGTGGTGGATCTAGGCTTTTGATAGTGTAGTATTGTTTTCATATATTTAGGATTATGTGACTGAGGGTGAGTTTGATCTGTCTGTTTGGTGGTGCACAGATAGTTATGGATTGATATATTATTATTATTATTATTATTATTGTCTTGATATAAATAAAAATTTTCATTAATTTACATTTTAGTTCTCTGTTTATGAATAATTGAATTAGAGTGGTAAAGTGACTTTAATCAGTGGTAATGACGCACTAATTGCTTTTCTTACCACTTGAGAAAAGGAATTAGCTGTCAATGATTAATGTCCCATAAATTGTAGGGACATAAGTCAATTAACATTTACGTCTATTGATTAAATTGCTAAGTAATTAGCATTTTGTTCCAAGCTGGTGCTTCAATTCAGCTGTTTAGTATTTTTTTTTTCACCAATTATTATTATGATTATTTGTTCGCTTTTAATTATTATAATGGAGTTGAAAAGAGAATGATTATGTTTAATAACAAATTGAGCATTAATATAGGTTTCAATTTTTACGATTAATTTCCACTTTGGAAGTGATCTGTTTTTCAAAGCAGTTTTTTTACATATATACAAAACAATGTATAACTGGTTTTATTTTAATTTCTTTAATTTTTGTTATTGTAATTTTTTTAAGTTATAAGAGCATTATTGGAATATGTATAATATTGTTTTTTTTTTAATAAATACTAAAAATTGTCTTGTACATAAATACATCTAGAATTTAACTATCATTAAAATAGTATTTGAATATGTTTTTAGAATTTGAGGATTATTACTTGTTGGGATCTTTGTTTTTCCAAATCTCTTAATTAGTGAAGCGATAAATATAAATAATTGTAATTAAATAAAAATTATTATTTTTATTTTTATTTAAATATATTTGAAGTAGATAATATTTCTTAAGTAAATTAGTTTAAAAAAACTTCTTTATGTGATAATTATGAATTGAATTTATAATATTTTCACGCAAGGTAATCAACGAGCTGATGCTGGGTTTTATTTGATTAAGCAAATTATTTATGATATGGGATGCTGGGAGGGGCTTTGAAAGAAGTCAAAATTCGGAGTCATGTGATGAAAGGCAGTTAGATGTCCCTCTCTGATTCGGCCCACTACTTATGATTCATTGCACAAAAGCATTAATAATTAGTGCTGCGTGTAAAAAAATAAAAAAAGTTTAATTTAGCTTACTTATCGCTTCTTTTTAAAATTATCCAATTATTAAATTAATTTGATAATTATAAAATTATCCAACTAGTTTAGTTTAGTTTAGTGTACTTAACTACTTATCGCTTCTTTTAAAAATTTATAAAGAGAAAAAAATTATCAATATAAACAGTCTGTCAATATATAAATATAATTTTTAGCCAGCAGATTAAGTTACAATGATTATAGAAATTCTCACCCCACACTAGGGGCATGTGATGCTATTTTTATAAAATTTGTGAAAATGTGATACTCTATACAAATTCCTGGTCGTCATACATGTGCAATTTAACTGAACAATAAATAGGGCTGAATTAAAATTTAGAATTAGGACACTTTTCTTCTGCTTCTTCCTATTTGGTTGAATCTAAGGTGCATAAAAAAGAACCGAGGTATAAATGATTAAAACCCTATGTCAGAGTGGGTAATGAACGGATGGATGTGAGTTAAAATCATTGTCTTGACTCTTGAAAATACACTTTGTGCAGAAAGAAATAAATATGGCTGAAAATTCATCCTTTCATTCATTCTCATAGTGGGTTAAAGAAAGGACATGATTTACACAGTATCAACATTTTCTCACATCCCCTGACAAAAAATAAACCACCTCTTTTAAACTAAACAAACAATCATCTTGTATATCATCATCATCATCATCATCATCATCATCATTATCGTCGTAGAACTCGCTGCATCATTCGTAAAAAGCCTTTTTCTTGCCAGAGGATAATGATTCCATTCACTCGGAATCAGACTCCATATTGCCCATAGCTTTCAAACCTCTCGGTCTCTGCATCGAATGATAATTTTAACCTGAATGTTAATAGCTCAGTGAATGAACAAGTCAGAAACATATAGAAAACATTTAAGCCAATTAATTGGTCCTAGCCTCGTATCATACTATAAAGCATACACACATCAATATGATATTCTTAATCTTTCACTTTGCAATGCAAAATATAACCAGAACAGATACCTTCTTGGTGATCTTCTTCTCCCTTACTTCATACCGTTCTAGCGTCAGATCACAAAGCCATGCCCCAGGGCTTACAAGCTGTACAACAGACAAAGTAGATCAAAATCATTAATCATAAAGAACAAAGGGAACTTAAATCATCTTCATGGCCCATTGTATTACACTTTGAAAAAGCATTTAAACCATGGATTGGAGAGACACTATGCAGCCCTAGATGCTTTCGGTTGCTTTCCCAAATTGATAACACAGCCAGTAGTGCAATGTGCATTCCATAATTGATTTTTTTTGATAAAAAAATAAGCCCACAAATGATGCATCCATTCCAACCATTATTACCCAAATGCCACTTTTGTCTGTTAGTGTTTGTTGGGAACAAGACACAGGTAGATGATAAGTCTTTGTTCTGTTCCTGAAATCATCACCGTACATGTGGAAGGATCATGGAAGGAGTCTACTTCAAACTAGTGCGAAGTTTCCAATTGAATATACACACACAAGCTGTCCACTGTCCGATTCTCTCAAAGGATAACTTATCAGTAGACCCACAGCATTGTTAGTGGGCCCAACACCACTACCAATGAACCCACAAAAACTAGTAGTTCAAATTTGTTTTTCTATACTTTTTCCTAATGTGGCTGCCTCAAGGCCCAAAACACACTGGTCACAGCAAATCTGAGTGCGGTCCCCACCCAAGCCTCACTAATTGCTAGCTAATATTCCCTTTAATATCATGCCAGTTTATAATAAGTTAATTAAATTAGAATTATTAGGTCAATTATATATGTCAGTCATATAGACCGGTGATACAAATTTTTAGTCACTATTAGGTACGCATCCACACTTTAACTGCCACGTGTACGTTCATCTCTAGCTTTAGTGTCATATTACACGCTTTCCTATCTTTTCCAGCCAAAAAGGGGGTAAAAAAAAAAAAGGCCTAAAAAAGTAGAAGAAAATTCACGTAAATATGATCTAAATCTACCCAATATTGTCTTATTTTTTGTCTAATCCATAACAAAATTATAAACAAATGATTTCATTTCAAATTGAAGAAAAATTAATAATTGTAAAATGAATGAATTCAAATAAAAGGGTCTTACATTGAGATTGCGTTGGATGAATTTTGCTCTTTTCTTTGGTCTTTGAGGAAGCTTGGAGCCTTTAAAGGCAATGAAATCTTCTTCTTTCTCTTTATTTGTTAAAGCAATCACAAATTTTGGTGGCCATACTACTGGTGGCGGTGCTGCTGCTGCTGCTGCTTCTCCACTTCCACCGGAAGATGACCCCCCTCCTCCTCCTTTCTTGCTGTCATGTGCTGTTTCTGAAGATGTCCCTGATTTATTGTTGCTATTATTATTATTGTTGTTGTTGTGGTTATGGGTATTCTCATGATTGTTGCTGCTGTTATGGTGGTGGTGGTTGTTGTTAGCTCCTCCTCTTTTATCATGTGTCCCTCTGTCCGGCGAAGTGAGCCCTCTAACACCACCACTACCACCGTTACTCTGCCCTCTCATGGCACAAGAATTCTCAGAATTCCTATGAAATTAAACACAGCAACAGCATCAACAAAAACATCATAAAATACCCAGAAAAAAAAAAGTAGTTAGAGACTAAAACAATATACCATTACATAATACGAACAACAACTAGCAAAGGTAATGAAAGTAACATCAAAGTGTTAGAAAGTTTAAAAAAAACGAAAAAATTTGAAGTGGGTAATTGAGTTGAATTTACGAGAATAACCTTTTATGATCTAGATCGGTGGGTAGGGACTGATTAGAATCAGGGGCTGATATTGCGTAGAAAATGGGGTTTGTAGTGGCTTTCTTTGGTGGACTTTGTTTGCTAATAAAGAAGAGAGCATTATTTTTCTGTTGGGATTTTTTTTTTTAAAATGTAAAGTTGAGATATTTGATGGAGAAAAGGGAAGAGTGGAGATTCTTCAGCTCTCTCTACAGGCAAGGAAAGGCTTCTAATTCGGCTTCAAATCAAACGTGAACAGCTGCGCTGTTTAGTGGGGGTATTCGTGGCCGTTGGATTAGGGGGGGTTGGCATTGGGTGTTGAGATTTGTATTGAAATGTTCATACAGTGGACCAGATTCTTGATGATCGAAAGGTTCTTGATCGATCAAGGAAAAGGCTTTTGTTTTGTGAACACATGGATTTATTATAGATGTTGGTCCCAATCATGTGTTTCTGACTATTCCGTGCTGCTAGAAGGCAATATATGATCATCAATGCATTTGAAAACACAAAACTTTTATACATACATATAATGTCAAAACATATTCAAATTTTTTTGTACCAAAAAGGTCGTTGAAACAAGGAACATTCATAAATTAATGCTGAACTAATAATAAAATACAGCAAAATTAAAACCATTAATATATTTGAATTTTTTTTTCCTAGGTGAAGAGGCATAATGCTAACCTAAAACCAAAAAAGAAAAAAAAAATTTTAAGCCAAGTGGAAGAAGTTTAAAGAGTCCATGCTGCCAACCATTCTTGGTCTTATCCAATTCCTATTCCCCTTATTTTTTTTTCTAAAAAAAAAAACATCTTATCCCGGGTTATTTATGGCCAAAAAATTAAATAGTCTAACAATACAAATTCATTTAATGTTACTTATAAATCCAATTTACACTACACAGAGATAAGATTCTCTTTATTTATTCAAAAAAATTAATTATTTATGCTAAAAAAAATTTGGGTAATAAAAGGTGAAAATATCCTTCACCATCCCCTCTCCTTTTATTAAAATATATATGTATATATATATATAGATATAGATAGTCTTTTTACAATATGCAGCATGTGAATAGCCCAAGTTAAAAACACCATTTTTATTTTGTATATTACAGGTTGAAAAACTGCAACTACTAACAGTAATAACTACTATTTGAACTTTTCCGGATCAAATTTTAACCTTCCCAAAAAAACTCTGAAAATGGGTAAAACCCAAATGTAGAATCGGGCCAATAAAATCTCATATTTATAATATTAAAAAAAAAAAAAACACAGCCCGACTCTAAAGCTACGATTGTAGCCGCAAACACTCCAATCACCCACCAGAAAACCCGAATTTCACCGCTCAAAAAGCAAAGTAAAGTGATATAAAGAGGAGGGAGGTGAGATCTGTACCTGAGAATACGCTGAGAAGGCGATGAAGGTCGCTGACGGAGATTCAAATACCCATTACTATTACTATTATTATTATTATTATTATTATTATGAGTGGTTGAACTTTGCTGATTAGACCCGTCTTTATCGGCTCTAACGACTCGGCGATCAACTCGAACCGTGGTTCGATGAACCGGGCCATTAGACTCGTCCTTAACCTGTATCTTCATGCACCTGAGTCGCTTCCTGTTGCCCCACTGCAAAACGAAATCCGACGTCGTTTGTTTTTTGGATGTAGTAGTGGTCTCTGAAATGGTTCTTAACAAGCCATCGCCTCCGCCTCCGGTTTTGTGGGTACTATTATTATTATTATTATTATTGGTTATGCTTCTCACCGAGTCTTTTTCCATCTGCTTCTGCACACCTGTCCCATCCCACCAAAAATTAAAAATTAAAAATAAAAATTTGGTAAAGAAAAGGCTAAAATTGAAAATAGTGACGATAAAGCTAACTTAACTTAACAGAGCTTCTTCTCTGCAACTTCTTAAGAACACTTTTTAAATGTAAGAAAATTAAATACGTGATGATGAAGATTTCAGCTTTTTCGAAGAAGTATTGAATTGAATGGAGGGCGTACAAAAAAAATTATTGAAAGTATATGGATCCGCTGCATTTTGTTGGGTTTTGGGTAAACAAAGCAGGAAAAAGATATTTCTTCAAAGCAGTGTTTGGTTGCTGAGAAAATTTTTGGAAGATAAAAATTAAGAAAATCCAAAAGCTTGAATTCTTGATGGTTATCTCACAAGAACAAAAAGAAATTTGAAGCTTCAGTAAAATCACAGGCTATTCAACGAGTTTCTTCATGTGGGTGCTGGAGATTTTCTTAAATCAAGAAAAACAAGTTCCCAAATCCACAAAATGATTGATAGAAAATGGTGGAGGAGAATAAACTGTAGACCCCAAAAAAATTAGAATGTGAAAACTGAACACAAAGACACCAAAGGAGTGAGGAGGAGTAACTCAAAAATAAAAAACAAAGAATGAAAAATTCACACATTACCTGAAACTTTCAACTTGCAGAAGAAATCCCCAAGATGTTATTGAATTCAAAATAAACCAGCGGTCTCGAAACAGCTGCAGATTGCGAAGGAGGAGAAAAAGAAGAAGAAGAACCAGAAAAATTAGAGTTTTTTTTCTTTAGCACCCCAAACACATATACACAGCCGGCAGAAATTAGATTTCTGCATAAGCTGTGTAGAGAAAGAAGAAGAAGAAGAAAAAGCAATCTAAAGCCGAACTGCAAAATTCAAACTCTGGATTCTATGAATTTGAGGGTAGAAGATGGACTTACATAACTAAATTACAGAGATTTTGACATTATCAACACAGTAAATCACCACAAGCTTTGCTTGGTTTCAAATTCTCCAATACATGAATCTGCCATCAGATTTTCAAAAGAATGTTGACATTTCTCAAAGTTTTAAATCATCCACTCTCATGTAAGATTCCGATCTTGGTATATCTTTTTAATCCTTAATCAGCCAAGAAACTGTCTAAATTCCTTCTATAATCGCCTTAAATCTTTTCAAAATGTATCTGCAACACAAAATAACACAACCACCATAATACCATTATTTAAAAGGATAATTCCGTCAAAAATAATCACAAAACAAAAAAAAAATCAAGCTCTGTTTCGAAATTGCAAACCTGATGAGCTCAAATTATTTAGGCTGCTAATAAATCTTGATGAAACGAACAACAAATTTTTCACCAGTCAAACAATATGCAACACCCAAAATCAGAATCATAATCAAAATCCCAGAAATGTGCATCAAGAACTAGAAATAAGATGAACAAATTGACCATTTTATGTAATCAAAATTCATTACATGGGCACCAAAGTATCAAACTCTGGTTCTCTGTTTACTCACCTAAAAGAAATGAAAGTATTCTTCTTTCAACTAGCTGCAGATCCTCAACATTTATCAGTTCTATTCTCTTCAAGTTTCTTCGATATTTCCCGTTTGGTTACCGGGAAAAGAGAAGAGAAAGTGCAAGAAAATTCGCAGAGAAATGAAAGAAAAGAAACAGAGAATTAGAATGAATAGAGAACCAACAAATAGTGCAAACAGCAAATGAAATGCAGCCCCCTCCCCCCTTTAAACTCCGTTAAATACAACCGTTCATCACCAAGCGTTTGTGATCGTTGATCTGTTTATTTAAGGGTGTGGTTTTGATTCTCCTTGACCGTCAACTTGAGTCCCGTTACGGCGTTTTTTAAGGACAAAAGCTCATCTTAACCCCTGAACTTTGCAGCTAAGGGCAGATTACTGAGATTTCACCTTTTTCTCCAAATAATACTCAACTTCATATTTTTGGTTAATACAACCCATTGATAATGCAGGTAGAATACATGTATGTATTATTTTTTTAAAAAATATACTGATAATAAATTTTGAACTTTAATATTAGCCATTATTACTGTTTTCATTGTTTTTTTTTTTTTGGAAAAATAGTTTTCATTGTTGTTGTTACTATTCAACAATTAGTCTAAACTCTAAATTCTAGTTTTTTTTTTTATCAGTAAATTCTTGTTATATACGTGCACACAATATATTAATATTAATATGAAGTTTATGATTTATTCAAACATTAAATAAAACTAATACCATTGCTAAAAGAAAAATGGATCGAGGAGCCTATAAACAAAATTTATTTTTCAATAAGTAATATTTCAAATGCAATCAACAACCATCACAAAAAAAAAAAAAAAAAAAAGGAAAAAATTTGTAATTGGAATAAGTTTTTTATAGACAAGATGATCATAAATAATACCTAGTAAACAATCAAGAAAATAATGAGATAAAATAATCTTATCTTAAAATATAAAATCTACTAATGAAAATATGAAATCCAATTTTAAATGGCAGAATTTTGATATATTTTTTTATATGCATATAGTAAAGTTCGGAACTTATAAAGAAATAAATTACAAACTTTTTCCTAGAATGTTAATCATATATATATAGAGAGAGAGAGAGAGAGAGATTGAAAAGAGCAACAACAAGTGAGAGTGTGTCTTTGTTTTGTATTTTACAACCATAAATAGTGGGTTGGCATAAAAAATTTTGTTCTTTAAAAAAAAAATTATTTTTATTATTTTTCTTTTTCACAATCGAACTTTACATAAATAGGATGTGGTGGCTCTATAATTTAAAATTTTGTAGACCTACATAAATTTTTATTTGGAATAAATGTGTAATTGATGTCTGAACTTTTTCACTTTTGTTATTTTTGTGTTTAAACAATTATTTTTTACAATTAAGAATTTGAATTCGTAAAAAAAAAAATTAAAGTAATGTTTTAGTAAGTTCTATAGGTTAAAATATTTATTTAACTTATTTTAAATTGTAAATTAACTTAAATATCTTTTATATTACATTTCAATTTCTTTGTATTCTAATTATTTTTTAAAACAATTATTAGAAATAAAAATGTATTTTTTATTTATCAAACTAAAATAAAAAAATTAATATTATTTTGCTTTTATTTTTTGTTTGTTAATTATAGTGGTTGAATTTAATTTTTTATTAATTATTTTAGTCAAATCAAAATTTTATTCATTGAAAATTATTTTATTTTTTTAATTAAATAAATAAACTCTTATTTGCATTTTATTTTAGTTAAATTGTATATTTCTTTTCACTCTTTCATATAAATTTTAGAATAAATTTAATATTTTTATTTTTTTAATAGTAATAATCAATTTTTTAGTTTATTTTAATATTATTCAATATATTTTGTTTCAAATTTCTTATATATAAGTCAAAGAAAAAATAAAATTTTAAATTAAAAAAATAAGAAAATAAAATCTAATATAAAAATATATACATTTAAGTCAATTTTTTATTTAAAATAAAAAATATAAATACTTTAATCTGTAAAATCTGCTCGATATATTATTTTAGAAATTTTTTATAAGTCATGCAACTAATTGTAAAAAAAAAAATAATTGAAACACCAAAATAGTAAAGGCGAAAAATTTCGGACACCATTTATGTATTTATCTCGTTTTATTTTGATTATGCAAAAAAAAATGAAAGAAAAAAATAATAAAGTTATTATACAGTACAAACAGTTGTATCTATGTAACTGAAATTAAGACCGTTAAATTAATATTTATTTAATTATAGTCATTGATATATTTTGCAAGTATTTATACGCTAAAATAATCAATAGTTGTAATTAAATAAAAATAATTTAACGATTCTAATTTCATTTATATAGATACACATATTTATATTGCATCAAGAAACAAAATTTTAATAATGATCTACATAATGTGTTAATTTAGTAATGATATGGATTTTAACTATCTTAATAAATGATAGTTCAAAAAAACGATAATGAATATGAAATAAAAAAAAAAATTAGTGATTGTTTTATTAAATAATTAATAAAATTGTTATTTTAAAATTATAATCTCGCCTTATAATTTTTAGTGTATGCGTCACGTATTTCAAATTTTGTATTTAATTGATTTAAGTATGAAATTCGGGATTAATTTAGCTCTAAAAGATAAAAGCTCACCAATTTGATCATGGCTTCAAACTTTAGGAGCCAATATGAGCTTTTGTCCTATTTAAAATCGCTTTTGTCATTTACAGAACGCCCTCACGGAGTCTAACGGAATCTTCATGAGCGTTTATTGAAATTAAAAAAAAAAAAAAAATGTTTCAATTATTTTTGTTATTCAGAATAAAGAAGTAGTGCGGTGACGATCAGCTTAATAACAAGCACATGAACTACGATTAGATGACCATGGTTAGTTTTTAAACTATTTGGAAGTATCCTAATATTATATAATATTTTTATGTGCAAAATGTTAAAAAAATTTGCCAGATGATATTATATGTGCCATGTACGTATGGGGTTAATACCGACTAACACCATTTTCATGTAGGGTTTAATACCGGATATCCGCGGTAGTAGAGCGGGGTTTAATCCTCCTTTCCCTGCTCTCCCATGAGCATTCGGGGCTTAAAACCGAGACGTCCACGAGACGATATTGGTCAAAAAAAAATTTAAATTGATAATAAACTTACGATATTTTTAATGCACAATTACAAAAATTATTATATTCGTTCAACATCAATTGTTAATATAATTAATTTTGATTAGATATTTTGCATAAGTGTTTGTAAGTAAATATATATATTTTTATAGTGTGTTTGTAAGTAAATATTATTCATCACTTTTAATACATGCTTTTTTTTTTTTCTAAAATACAACTGCAAATTAAAATATATTTGTTATTATTACTATTTATTTTCTTAGTATATTCACTTTTATTTTTTTAAAACTTAATAATTTTTATATTTTTTAATGGTTTTTATCTTTTTTTATGGAATCAATTATTGGTATTCATAATCTATTAAATTCTAATTCATATAATTCAATTCAAATAAAACTATAAGCGCAATAAAATTTAAACCATTAATTTAATATAATTATATATATTATATGTCTTATATTTGAAATATTGTTTAAGCGATAACAGTTTGATCCCAATTGATTCTATGATTTTTTTTTTTTTGCCAAAAATAATATTTCATTAATAGGAATAGGGATTATACAAAGAAAAACAAGTAATATAAAAGTAAATATAGTACAGTGACTTGCATCTAAACAAAGTTAACTCTTGAAGAGTAATATAACTAAGTTATAGCAAATCTATCACTTGAAATTTTTACAAAACATTACTCTTTTTTATCTTAATAGTGTAAAAACTCACATTTGAAGTTTTTAAAAGAAAATGGGAGAATTTTCTATGGCTACTGAGGTCTCCAAACACCCTTTACAATACTATTACATAGATTAATCGGAATTTGTCGGATAAAAGAAGAGGAAAAATCATCCATATAACCGGTGTCTTGTAATCTTCATTCATCACAATTAGGGGTGAGCATGGGTTTTGAACTGACCGAACCAAAAACCGAACCGACCCTATTCGGTTCGGTTTACTTTTTTAGAATTTTTAAATTTTTAGAACCGAATCGAACCGAAATTTGATTCAGTTCAGTTTTGTATACAAAAATTTCGGTTAACTGAAAACCGAACTTTTTTTTATTTTTATATTTCTAAATATTTTTTAAAAAATATATACTAATTTAATATAAAAATAAAAAAATTCATATTTTTAAAATTGTCGGTTTGGTTCGGCCGGTTCGGTTCGGTTTTCTGCATATAATTTTCGATTTTTTATAACCGACCGAACCAAATTTTGGTTCGGTTTGATTTTGAATTATTTCGATTCGACCAAAAAATTGACCGAACCGACCGAATGCTCACCCTGATCACAATAACTTTTTAAAACTCATAAAAACTTAATAAAACTTACAAATGGGTAGATAAATATCAAAATAACTTCCTAAATAAATAAAGATTAACTAACTAACTAGAGAATAAATATGAAAAATGAAGAAGGGAGGGTTGTTTGCTCTAGCAATAGCCAATAGCCCCTCAGGAACAAAGAAAATTTTTTCTCTCTCTCTCGTTTTTTCTCTCTCTAGCGGCAACCCTACAGAAGTTCCAATTGATTTTAGAGTGAATTACATTTCCCCCTGAATTTTGACATAATTCATACATCCCCCTATTATTTTAAAATCAAATTTTTTTATCATTCAGTTTTCACTCCGTCAACACTTTAGTTCTTTCGATAGGATTCCAGTGAATTTTGTATATTAAAAAACACTTAGATCCCTATTTTTATGAAATTATATAGTATAATCCATTTATTTTAATAAAATTAAATCATTTAATTTTTTAAATTTTAAATATTTAAAAGAAACTATTTTTCCAATATTAACACATGGTTCTATCAATATCTTATATTCCAAAATCAAGTAATAATTAGAATGAATTCACTAATTTGTTTGATTTTCATTTTAAAAATAAGGTTATTCATTTTTTAGTCTTTAATTTCAACAATTGTAATTTTTTTAAGTTATTAAAATAAAAAATTAATTAAATTAAGTGCAAAAAATAAAAATAAAATAAAATCCTTGGAATTTTATAATTTTATTTTTTTATTTATTATATTGATACCTACATTTATAGGTGTAAAAAAATTAATTGATATTGAATTTTTAAATTTAAAGTAACTAAAATTTTGAGGGACTAAATTATTTTATAATATTAAAATAGAGGGATTGAAGTGTTTTGTTTTTGTAAAATAGAGGGGGCTAAATATTTTTTTAATATAAGATTTTTGCCGGAACCCTATCGGAATAACTAAAGTGTTGACGGAATGAAAACTGAATAATAAAACAAAAATTGATTTTCAAATAAGAGGGGGGAAAGTGTGAATTAGGTCAAATATCAGGGGGAAAAATGTAATTTGCTCTTGATTTTATGATTGTTGGTTTAGTAGTTTACATTCTTAATTATTAGTATTACAAGTTAGTAACCCAATGGAACATGTATTTTTTATTGACCAAATTATATTTTTATCCCTAATATTTGACTGAATTCACATTATTTTCCTTTTTATTTGAAAATCAAGCTTTTATATCCCTCAGTTTTAATTATGTCAACATTTAAACTCCTCCGTTAACTTATCTATTAGATTTATATATATATATATATCAAAGTACATTTAACTCCCTTTATTTTATAAAAATAAAATAAATAGTTTAAATTCTTAATTATTAGTAGTACAAGTTAGTAACCCAATGGCCAAGTATTTTTTATTGAGCAAATTACATTTTCCTCCCAGATGTTTGACCGAATTGACACTCTTCTCCTTCTTATTTGAAAATCAATCTTTTATATCCCTCAATTTTAATTATCTCAACATTTAAACCCCCCCATTAACTTTTCTATTAGATTTTTGTTATATCAAAGTACATTTAACTCCCTTTATTTTATAAAAATAAAATAGTTTAATCCATAAGTTCTAATAAAATAATTTAATCTTTCAGATTTTTAATTATTTTTAATTTAAAATTTGAATACTAACTAAATTTTAAACATGTACACATATCTACATCAATATATTAACTCAAAAGTCAAGTTGTAATTTTAATAAATTTATAAATTTTCATAAATTTATTTTATATTAATTCTTTTACTTAATTTTATTAATTTTTTTTTCCATTTAAAATGAGTATTTATCTAAAACTAAAGTAATATATAAAATGAATCATTTTAAAAAATGTAAAATTAATGAAATTAAATATAAAAATAAGTATAAAATAAAATTTATGCAATTAATGAATTTATCAAAATTATAATTTAATTTTTTTATTTTGAAATGTTGATAAAAATATGTGTAATTGCTGAAAATTTAGTAAAAATTGTGATTTAAATTTTGAAATAATTAAAAATTTTAAAAAGAATAACATTTTTTATTTTATTAAAAAAAATTTAAAGTGTTGGTTTTTATAAGACATAGTGAGTAAAATGTTTATCTTTTATAAAATAGATGGGGTAAAATATCTTATTTGTTAAGATACTAACAGAAAAAATAAACGAAAAGATTACAGTATTGACATAATTAAGATTGAAGGATGTAAAAGTTCGATTTTCAAATAAAAATAAAAATAAAAAGTGCAAATTATGTCATATTTTTGAAAAAAATATAATTTGATCTTTTTTCTTTTCCTCATAATGGCATGACATATTTGAGTTGTAAAAACTATAACGAATATAGCACATGAAAGAGTGAAGAATGATGACCTTTAATAGCTTATATTTCATGAACTATGATAATAACCTAGGTAGTACGGACACGGACAAAGAAACGGGGACACGGACACGAAAAAGTGACTTTTAATTGAATTGTTTCCTTTATAATTAGAGTATTTAGGAAATATCAAACACAGAGAAACGCCTACTAATTGAAGTATATGTGCATCATATATAATAACACACACTTTTCCTAGGGTTGCTGCTAGAGAGAGAATAATTTTTTCTTTATGCTTGAGGGGTTGTTTGCTTCCTTTCATTTTTATTTTCTATTTAACTAGTTAAATTTTTGTTTTGTTGTGTTTTTAGATAGTTATTTTGAGAAGTAATTACTTATTGGAATAGATATTACAAAGCACCATTCGACAATTGCGGGGGATTTTTTTTCTTATTTTCTTTTGACAAATTCCAATTAGTATTTTGAATAGCGTTGAAAGGGTGTTTAGGAGTTTTGGTAGCTATAGAAAATCCTCTTTTTCTCTTTTAGACTTAGGCTCCGTTTGTTTACGAAAAATATTATGTCTCTTGAAAAATATTTTCCAAAAAAAATATTTTCCAGAAAAATATAATATTTTTTTATGTTTGGCTACAACACTAGAAAAATAGTTAAAAAATATTTTTAGTATTTAATTTATAATAGATTTTTTCCTAAATTATACAATATTACATATAAATGGTAACATTATTTTTTATTTTTTCTCTCTCTTTATATTTGATAAGCATTCAAGTCTTGAAAAATAACTTCCCGTTTTTAAAATGGGAAGTTGTTTTCCCATATTTTTAAGTTATTTTCCTTTGACTAATAACTTATTTTCCTTTGACTTATTTTATTTTGGTAATCAAACATTAGAAAATAAGGGAAAATATTTTCGGGAAGAATATTTTCCATAAACAAACGGAGCCTTAAAATATAAAAGTTTCCACACTATCAAGAATAAGGAAGAGTGATGTTTTGTGAAAAATTAAAGTAGTGCTCTCAAAAGTGATGGATTTGCTACAACTTAATATTATTACTCTTCGAGAGTTTAGATGCAAAAAATAGTGCTATATTAATGTAACATCCGTGTCCTAAGACCGGATTACTGTTCATCAACGATAATTAAGAATGTGATTACTGTTGTTAATCAAATTTGATAATTTAATAGTTAATTGCCACTGTTCTGAAATATGCTTTGGAGTTTGATTTTTTAGTAAATAAGTCAATAATTGATATCGAATAAGCATGTGGCATGGAATTGACATTGCTAAGGCATTTTAGTGTTTTGAGATAAGCACTTAATGCGGACATGTTATAAGACATCAAAGATTGATGTTATTAAAGGAGGTTTAAGGACGAAATTAAAAGAAACAAAAGAAGAGGGATTAAAAGGAAAAAAGAGAAGATAAGCATATAATTGGATAAGAAGAAGAAAAGGAAGTCTTCTTCTGCAGAAAACAAAACAAAAGAAAACGAACGGGAGAAGGGAGAAAGAAAAGAGAAGAAAAGGAAGAGAAAGAGAAAGGATTTGTTTGGAGTTTCAAAAAGCAAACAACATCAACAAACAGAAGAGGAA
>CATIWO010329130.1:0-13234 GCA_949673435.1 Macaranga tanarius | reverse complement strand
GTTTAAACGGGTTACGCGGGTTCAACCCGTTTAAACACGATTTTATTCGTGTTTTAAACGGGTTGACCCGTTTATGACCCGAATCTGTTTATACTAAACCCAAACCCGTTTAACTACGTGTCGTGTCGTGTCGTTTAAACGGGTCGTGTCACAAATTGCCAGCCCTATACTGTAGTTTGATGTAAAAATCGACAAATCGAAACTCATTTAAATACTTATGTTAATGGAGTAAATAAATTATTTTTAAAAAAAAAATTTTATTTTTATTTGATAAATGATAACACTACGTTCAAAATAATACTCTATTTTCATTTAATAATATTTAAATTTTAACTATAATATATACCATTATATTATATTAAATTAATTATAGAAAAATATTTATTATTTTTGTGGTGCTATTTCAATAGACATTTAAATATCAGCCATTTAAATTTGAAGTCTGAATAACCATCACTTACATTAAAAAATAAATTGACAGAATGATCTAGTCACTAGTCACTACTATCTATGAGATACAAAAATGGAGTCTTTCCTATTAAATTTTATTTAATTTAAATTTTCAGCAGTTCTCATTGTTCCCTCCGGCGTTTCCCCTGATAATTGTTTGGAGAACATCTCGCAGCTAACCCAGGTAACTACTACGTACTCATCACTGTTCTAATAATCTTGCGTCGGCCCAGGTAACTACTGCATACTCATCGCTATTTGGCACTGCTTATTTGATTATTGTTGACAGTCAGTGTTTTCGGTTCTATATTGCTGCTTATGACTAACACTTTGTAATTTATATGATAATCGCATAAACTTTTTACTGTTGAACTGGTTTTGATAGGATTAGAGAAGGGCAAGACTGAGATCAATTGGTTTACTACTATTGTGATTTGGTGTTATCATTCATAGGATTATTCTATATGATATATTGCTTTCTTTGTAGGCATGGATTTGTTGGGAAAAGCCATAGAAATGGCTCATCCTTTAGCGGAAAATATTTTAAACTTTGAGGAAAAGAAGAGGGATCTGAAGAGAAAATTGCTACAGCTCAAAAGCATGGAAGCTGATGTAATTGTAGAATTAGAAAATGCAGAGTTGCAATATTGCAAGAAACCGAAGAACGAAGTTCAACATTGGTTGAGTGATGTGGGAAGGGTGAAAAATGAAGTTCGGAGTATAGAACAAGAAGCAGAACAACGTGGATGGAGCATACTGCTAGGGAAGCGTATAGAGAAAAAGACTGAAGAAATGAAAGAGCTTATCGATCAAAGAGGTAGATTTCAAGGAGAGCTTGTACTTGATGTGCATAATAATCGTGGAGAAACATTGCTAGCTCCAAAATTAGTGGGTCAGGCATTTGAAACAAATAAGGATAAAATATGGGAATGTTTAATGAGAGATGAGTTCTTAAGCATTGGCATTTATGGAATGGGTGGTGTGGGTAAAACCACATTGGCTACCCACATTCATAATGAGCTTCTTGAACGACACAATAGCTTTCAGTGTGTTTATTGGATTACCATGTCACATGATTTTAGCATTTATAGATTGCAAAATCATATAGCTGAAGCTATTGGTTTTGATCTCTCCAAAGAAGATGACGAGAAAAAGAGAGCTGCAAAGTTGACAAAGGCACTGATTCAAAGGAGAAGATTTGTTATCATTTTAGATGATTTGTGGACTCCTTTCCCTCTAGAGAAAGTAGGAATACCAGTTGGAATCAATGGATGTAAGCTGATTCTTACAACTCGGTCCTTAGATGTTTGCTGGAAGATGGGTTGCCGAATGAACTTCAAGGTTGAGCCTCTTTCTGACGAAGAATCTTGGAACCTGTTTGTGGAGAAACTAGGTGAGACTATTCCTTTAGAATTTGAAAGAATTGCAAAATCTATTGCGAAGGAATGTGCTGGTTTGCCACTTGGAATTATAATAATAGCTGGAAGTATGAGGGGAGTAAGTGATGTTTGTGAGTGGAGAAATGCATTGAGAGAATTGCAAGAATCAAAAGTTAAGGAAGGTGACATGCAATACGAGGTGTTCCGGGTATTGAAATTCAGTTATAACCGATTGAATGATATAGCCCTGCAACAATGCTTCTTATATTGTGCATTATATCCTGAAGATCATAAGATCAAAAGAGAGGACTTGATAGAGTATTTGATTGTTGAGGGAGTGATAGTAGGAGAAAACAGACAAATACAATTTGATGAGGGTCATACAATGCTCAATAGACTTGAAAAGGTATGCTTGCTGGAAAGTGTGATGGAATGGGGAGACAGATGTGTGAAGATGCACGACTTGATAAGGGATATGGCCATCCAAATAATGGAAGTGGATCATCGAGCCATGGTTAAAGCTGGTAGACAATTAGTTGATATTCCAGATTGGAAGAATTGGACAAAAGACCTCACCAGAGTTTCATTAATGTATTGCAACATCAATGAAATTCCTTCTGGCCGCTCACCAGACTGTCCCAATCTGTCAACCTTGTTGTTGCGTGGTAATAAGCAACTGCAATCAATTGCAGATTCTTTTTTTGATGAAATTCATGGGATCAAGGTTCTTGATCTCTCTTTTACAGGCATTAAAGCATTGCCAGGTTGCATTTCTCATTTGGTGGGTCTAAAGGCGTTATTACTCAGAGGCTGTAGCAGGCTAAGAAGCATTCCGTCACTGGCACAGCTCAGGGGTTTGGAGAAGTTGGATATCAGTTATACAAAAGTTGAAGAAGTGCCTCAAGGTATAGAATTTCTTTTCAATCTCAGGTATCTGGATATCAATAATACAGAAATAGCGGAAGTACCTACTGGGATATTACCAAAGCTTTCCTGCTTGCAAGTCCTCGTACTTGATTCAGTTAAAGCAGATGAAATAGCACCATTGATGAAGTTGGAAACCTTGGAATGTGTTTTCTATAATGTTGGTGACTTTAATTCGTACATTTCTTCAACAATTATGTATAATCTCAGTGAATACTATCTTGTGGTATCACAGTTTAAGCATCCAGACAATGTGCTATCACGAGGTTTGAAAGTTGCATATTTTGATGATTGCAGTATAAGCGAAGGAGAAGATGTCCTACTTCTCCCAAAAGATGTCCAATGCTTGGATTTTTTTCATTGCAGCATCAAAATAAGGAGCTTGTGCTTAAAAAATGCAACTGAACTGAAGTCCTTTACAATTACATCTTGTCATGGGCTAGAAAGTCTGTTTTCATTGTCCTCATCACCTTCGATATTTCAAAGCCTTGAAGATGTATATATTAGTGATCTGAAGGACTTACGTTCCCTCTTTAGCAGACAAGGAGCAACTGCACTGCAACCAGCAACAACATGGTTACCACCTCATGGTACATTTTCCCTTCTGAAGAAATTTTACATGTGGGGATGTCCAAGCATGAAGAAGCTGTTCCATCCTGGATTGTTTTCAAACCTTCAAAGCCTGGAAGAGATTTCTGTTCATTACTGTAAAAACATGAAGGTGCTGATTGATGTGGAAGAGCAACAGGAAAGCCATAACTGTTGTCACAGTATGAATTTCACTCTTCCGAAATTGCGGTCTTTTAGTTTGAGCAACTTGCCAGAACTGGAGAGCATTTGTGGTGGAAAAATGATATGCCAATGTCTCTCCACAGTTTATGTGGACAGTTGCGTGAAGTTAAAGAGGATGGCACTCTCTCTTCTCTTGCTGGATGATAACCAGCCATCTCCTCTGCCTTCTCTTCAAATGATCAAAGTATATCCTAAAATCTGGTGGGATTCAGTTGAGTTAGAGCATCCTGATTCCAAGAATGCGCTCCTGCCCCTTTGCCACTTCAGTCAGTTCTGATGAGGAAGTGTTCAATGAAACTTTTGTAACAAGTTGGGGTAAGCTGCTTGCACGTCAATGAAAGTTATACTTGCACTTAATATGAAGCAGATTGCACTTTTCTTGTAATTCTTACTTGCTCTTTGAAGAAATTATCTTCGCTTAAAACTTTGTTTGGGAGAAATTATCTTCCTAAATTACAAGACGTCTTGTGTTACATCTTGTAAAAACAATTGAAAATCCCTATGTGACATCAATGAAAGACGTCTTGTGTCACTTCTCTTCGTTTAAGAAATCCTTTGCAGATTAGTCCACATTGTTCAATATCAGATTCTAGCCATGTTTACATGAGATAATCCAACTTGGCTCATCATCTTTCAGTTGCTGACCATGTTTTATATTATCAATTAGGTGCTTCTTCTACAAATGCAACTGTAACTTGACCAGCAACCTCATCTTTTTGCCTAATATTTGTGCTTTTGGCGTATCTTTTGCTTAAGGCAATTATTAATTTTTTAGAATGAAAACTTATTGGACAATAGCTGCATCTGCAATTGATGGGTAGCTTAAGAGTAGGCCCTGGAGCTCTGCTGGTGGCACCTGAACACAGTTTTTTTTTTTTAAAAAAAAGAAAAACTTATTAACACAGTTGAAGAAGTTTTTTCATCTCACATGCATATATGATCGCATGTCATTTGTCATTTGTTTGTATATTAGGAATTGAATCCCTGATTACCATACTACAATTAGCAGGCGGCATTCTGGATGAAAAGCATATGTTTAATCTGTGATGAGTTTTATTCTTTTGATCTTTTGTATGATACTTAAAGCAGGATATGTTTCTATGGTTGCCACTTAGACTTGATTCTTGGAATTGCTACTTCACTTGAATTGCTTATGGTTTTATAAAGATCAATTTATTTGGTCAGTTGTTAATGAAAATTAAATTAAGTCTATAAATTAAAAAAAATGAAAAGAATTTAACTCTTCCAAGAAATTTTAATTTAAATGAGGAGAAAAATCTGAATTTAAATTTAACAATCATAGAGTAGCAGAAGCTACGAGTTGAATGTGTATGTGCATATGCATATACTTGTCCACAACAAAATTGAAAAATCTGCCTAAAACCTTCACATATGAGAAAGAAAAAGTGCACCAGACGCAGCATTGAAGAGACTATCTACCATCAGCATTTCAGATAAAACACTGATTCAGAAACTCCTCCTCCTTGAATGCATTAATAACTGTTATTGGATTCAGAAACACCTCGCCAGGGTAAGAAATGATAGCCATGCTTCCAAGAAATCATCAACAGTAACAGGATAAATACTCTCAGCATATCAAACTATCTATGGGGGATCTGATTAGCTGGAATTAAAAGAGGAACAATACAAATGAATGAGTGAGCTTTGAAAGACTCAACAGGAGGCACAATATTGAAACGCATTGTGAAAAATGAATCAAGAACTGAAAAATAATGATGAATGGCTTACTGCAAGATAAATTTGACAAGGGGCGATACGATATTCTTAGCTTCAGGATGATCCAACTCAACCAACTCCCACCATTTTTTTGGGACTATTCCGATTTGTTGAAGAGAAGGGAGAGGAGATCTTTTGTCTTTCTTCAGCAAAAGAGACAAGGGTATTGTCTTTAGCTTCGGACAATATGCTATCCAAATTAATTGGAGAGAATGACAGATCATTTTCCTGCTACAAATGCTCTTTAATTCTGGCAATCCTGCCAATTCTAAAGAACGTAATTTCGGCAGAGTGAATGAACTTCTAAGATTGCTTTGATGGCTATCATTGTGTTCTTCTTCCAGTGCAATAACCTCCTCCATATTTTCACAGTCACCAACATAAAGCTCTTCCAGGTATCTCAGGTTTGACAGCAACCAAGGAGTGAATAGCTTTCTCATACTTGGACATCTCGATATCTCAAATCTTTTAAGAAGGCGAAAGATACCATTAGCTTTAGGTGGCAACAACCGCAAAGTTGCTACTGGTGGTCCGGTGCTAAAGAGTGCCTGTATGTCCATGGAATTTGTAATTTGTATCTTCTTGACTTGTTTGAGTACAGAAGAGGAGCACAAAGAAAACAAGTATTGTACCCCAACACAACTGTGAATCTTCAACTCCTTCGGTGCAGATTCATTTTCCAAGCATAACCATCTTCCTGTCTGGTAAGACAGAAGTTCTAACAATTTGAACTCCAGTGGAACACCTTCTCTGATGATACTATAACTACCCACAATTACTCGCTTACCAAGCACAAATTCTGGTTCTTTCTGATTGTTGAAGATTTTATCTCCTATTACTGGAAGGTCATATTCCCTTCCTATCCAAAGAAAATAGTCATTGAGCTGCAAACTCCTAGCTTCTCTGTTCCTTAATGAAAGCCCAAGACCCTCATCCAAATATCGAAAATACTTGTTGAACTCATTAAAGTCGTACAAGCGACAACACAACGTTTCCAACTTCTTCAAGGATGCTATTTCCTTTCCTTTAACTGTTATTCCAGGGTCAAGCAGGAGGACTTGCAGAGAAGAAAGTTTTGGTAATATGCCGTGTGGTAACTTCCTTATTTTAGCTCCAAGGAAGCCCAGGTATTTGAGATTGGAGAGGAACTTCATGCCCTTAGGTACTCCTTCAACTCCGCTAAAATTAAGATCCAACTTGATCAATGCCTTCAGCTTTGACAATGGTGGCACCCACCGTAGCCGGCTACAGCATCTGAGTAGCAAGGTTCTGAGATTTGATAGGTTCGAGACAGAATCTGGCAACTTTGTAATGTCAGTATATGAAAGATCAAGAATCTTGAGCCTATGTAAATGCTCAAAAAAAGGATCTGCAATCCGCTCTAACTTAGTGTGACCCAACAACAATGATGAAAGTTTAGGACACATGGGTGAATTGTTTGAAGGAATTTCTGTTATGCTGTCATACATTAATGAAATTCTCACGAGATTCTCTGTCCAACTCTTGCAATCTAGTACATTTGATGTTCCCCAATGTTCGCGGACTGCGTAGACTTTGGCTGCCAATATTAGAGTATCTGCATGCATTAGTTGGATAGCCATATCCCTGATCAAGTCATGCATCTTCACACAACTGTGATCCTGATCATCCTGAACACCTTCCAACAAGCAAACCTTTTCAAGTTTATTGAGCATTGTGTGGCCCTTGTCAAATTCTGCTTGTCTGCTTCTTTCTTCTATTACTCCCTCATCAATCAAATAGTTGATGAGCTCCTCCCTCCAAATCTTGTGATCTTCAGGATACAATGCGCAATACAAGAAGCATTTCTGAAATGCCAAATTACCCAAACGATCATAGCTAAATTTTAGTATTCGAAACACCAAGGTTTCCATGTCTCCCTCGCTAACTTTTGATTCTTGCAATTCTCTCAATGTGTTCCTCCATTCGCTTACGTCTTCCACTCCCTTCATGCAGCCTGCCATTGTGATAATTCCAAGCGGCAAACCAGCACATTCTCTTGCAATATGTTTTGCAATCTTTTTAACATCCGTGCCAAGCTGTTCTCCCAGTTTCTCCTGGAACAAGTTCCAAGCTTCTTCTTCAGAAAGCGGCTTCACTTTGATCTTTTCCTTGCAGTCCATCTTGTTACAAACTTCTAATGAACGGCTCGTAACAATCAGCTTGCATCCATTTTCCGTGGAAATTGGTATACCAACCATTTTAAGAGAAAAATGTTCCCACAAATCATCTAAAATGAGGACAAATTTTTTTTTCCTATTCAATGCATTCCAAAGCAGTGCGGCTCTTTTCTTCTCCTCATCTTCTCTGGAAATGTCAACACCAATAGCTTTAGCAATAAGATTCTGCAATTTACCAATGCTGAAGTCTTGTGACACAGTGATCCAATAAACATTGGTCTGCGACTGGAGAAGCTGGTTATGGACATGCGTAACCAGAGTGGTTTTCCCCACCCCTCCCATCCCGAAGATACCAATTATCAAGCCCTCATCCTCCATTAAACACTCCCATATCTTACCCTTATTCATTTCAAATTCTTGACCCACTAATTTTGGTGCCAACAATGCAAATCCAACATTGCCATGTACATCAAGTACAAGCCGTTCTTGAAATCTACCACTTTGATCAATAAGCTCTTTCACTTCTTGAATCATTTTCTCTACAACCTTTCCTAATAGTTTGCTCCTGAACCCACCTTGTTCCACTTCTTGTTCTAGTCTCTGAACTTCAGCTTTCACTCTTGCTACACTAATAAACCAATTCCGAAGTTCATTTCTGGGTTTCTTGCCACTCCGCAACTCTGCTGTTTCTAATTCTTCCATCATATCAGCTTTTATGTCTTCGAGTTCTTGTAACTTACTTCTGAGAGTTTGCATCTTGTCCTCATCATTCAAAATGTTTAATGATTCAGCTTTTTCTGCTATTTCTAATAATCTTGCCACCATCTCTGTCCCTAAAACAATTAAAAAAACATAAAAATTTAATTTGATCCTTAATCTTTATTTAATTAGTAAATCAAAAATTTTTAATTGTTAAATCATATGTAGGAAAGTGTGCATGTTGCATGGATTTTATAAATATTTTCATACTTATTTGATATTATTGATGATAAAATTTTTATGGTAAAACAAAATAGTTATTTTCCTTTCATTTTATTTAAGCGTGTGTATACATAATTTGATAAATTTGTGTAAATTTTTTTAAAAAAACTTATAATATAAGACTCAAATCACATTTAAAAAAAAAAAAAAAAACAGAGATTCATATAAAAGGAAGAAGGGAGAGGATGTTAATTTATTTGTGAAATAAAAAAAATATTTAAATAATTTTTGTATAATTAACATCATATATAAAACTCAAAAATATATATAATAAGAAAAAGTAAAGTTCAAGTGCGCATTTAAAATGTTAGTTGTCCCAAAGTAAAGCTAATAAAAAAAAAAGAGTTATACAACTTTTTTATATATTCTGATTTGAAAATTGAACTTTATTAATTTATTATATATTGACCCTCCCATTGCATGTTTCATGTTTATAATATTTTCAGTGAAAATATAAATTTTACATATGCATCAACGAAAGTTAGTGATAGAAAACCAACATAAAACAAATAAACAATAATAAGAGCACTACCAATGAAGTATAAGACCAACATAATAAAAAACCAAATCTTAAATGTTTTATCATCTTCATAATTATTTTTTTATAAGTTAAGAGAATAAAATGAGAATAATTGCTTTAAATTCACTTAATTTTGAATGAGTAAATAATATATTATTTTTTTACATGATCAATATGTTGATCAATCTCAAATCAATATTGATTTTAATTTTGGTGATCAATTTTAGTTACTAACTTGTGTTTAAGTGTGATTATAAATTAGAAGATAAATCAAAAATCAATTGAAACTTTCAAAGACTCTTATCAATATTTCTTAAAGTCATATGGGTAATGATAATTTAAGAGATCAATTGGAGCCAAAAAGCTTGAAATTTTCTCAAGGTCAGGTGCCTCTTACGATTCTGAGGGTGCTCCTCACAATCTTAAGAAGCACCACGACCCAAGTTTGAAAAGCCCTGTTTTAAGAAGAGAAATTTGAGCTCCTCACGATTGTGAAGTGCTTGCTCACGATTCTAAGGAGCATATCACATTCTGATAAGCACTCCCACGAGCAAATTTGAACTTAATAGTCATTTTTTTAAACGTCACGATCCTGAGGGTGGCACTCATGATCCTGAGTAGCTAGGCTAGTTCCTGTAAAAAATTTTCAACACATTAAATGAAAAAGGAGGTGATTTTGAACAAGGCCAAGGCTTTCTAATAATAAATTTTTCATCTCCAACTATAAAAGCAAGTCTTAAAACTTCATTTAAGGAGTTAGAGAGTTGGTGGAGTAAATTGATTGTGCAAATTCATTGAGCTAAACTTTATTTCTTTCACATTTCTTTTTTGAATATTTATTGTTTATGAAAAAATTCTTATTGAGTTTGTAAATACCCTTCTTGTGAGAGTTGGGTAAGTATTTAGTTGATAAGATTCTGTCTTTTACTCTTTCATAGGGTTAAGAAGTGGGTAGTAAGGATCAATCAAAATTAGATTGGTGTTGTACTTTGTAAAAATACCTTGATTATAAAGGTTTTAAGCGTAAGTCTTGAAAAAAGTGCGAGCTTTGAAAACACTTGGAAATACGTTTAAGTGTGAGTCTAGAAAACACTTATTAGTAAAAGGTTTGTATTGAGTTTAGAAAAACACATGGATTGTAAGATTGGTGTTAAGCCATAAAAATGCCTTTTTGTAACAATCTTGTTAATAAGATTGCTATGGGGTTAAAAATTCTAACTTGGAGAGAAGTTAGGTAAGAGACGTAGGATTGGTTGAGAATTTAAACTCCTATAATTATTTGTATTCTTGTGTTTGCTTTCATTCTTAGTCTTGTTCTTTTTTATGATTGGGATTTTTTGGCTTATTCGCTTAATCCTTTCCAAATTTATTTGATTTTTTAATTTTTCTCTAAACTATATATTAGCCCTATTCACCCCCTTCTAGGGCCACCTTCAATTGGTATCAGAGCTAAAATTTTTGGTAATTAATTGTAAAAATCTAAAAAACCATAGGGAATGATTTTTTTTTTTTCAAACTTATAGACCATTTTTAATGGGAGTGACTATCCTTTTTGAAAGCACAAAATAGAACTCTATCTTAATAGTGATTCTTATTAGACTTTGGGATGTGATTCTTAATGAGTGGAATTCTCTAATGGAATTGGTGGAAAATGTTGAAGTCCCAAAGGATAGAGAAAGATGGTCACCAACAAGAGGAGAAAGAAGAAAATTACAATAATAAGAGGATCATGACCATTTTTCATGCTTCAATGTCAAGAGAGGAAGAAGAAAAGGTTCAACATTACATTTCAACCAAAGTAATAACTATTATGAAGGCAACATCCAAGTTAGATCCAAGAAGGTCCTACTATATATCTATGAATATAAGATATTCAAGATAAGGTCTCAAGAGTCCATTACCAAAATGTTAAATAAGCTAAATGCTCTTTTGACATCCTTGAGGAAGTTAGGAAATGACTACTTCAAACAGGAAATCAACATAAAGATTCTAAGAGTGCCACCTAAGAAGGACTATGAGTCTAAAGTGACTTTTATTAAAAATCATATAACCTCATAAATCTTTCAAATAATGTTCTCATTGGTAAGCTTCTTACTCATGAGCTTACTTTAAGGCAAAGGGAAGAAGAAAAGAAAGAAAAAGAAAAGAAGAAAAAAAAGCATTGCATTCAAAGCTTCTGAAGATTCAAGTGATGAAGAGTCAATTGAATACTTAAGTGAGGATGAAGAAGAACTAGCCATCCTTACAAGAAGATTCAAAAAGTTCTTAAAAAAGGATAAGAAGTCAAAAAAAAGTGAGCTCAAGAAAGTTAAAGAAGTCACTTGCTATGAGTGCAAGAAGCACGACCATCTTAGAAGTGAATGTCCAAGGCTCGAGAACAAGATCAGAGGAGGAAAGGAAAAAAGGAAAGCCTTTAAAGCTACTTGAAATGACTCTTCCAAATTTGAGATGGAGGAGGAGCAATAAGAAACTACCAACCTTTGGTTTATAGCTCTAGAGGATAATAATAAGGTACCCTCTACTTTTAACTATTCTTGTGATGATGATTATGATGATGATGATGATAATGAGAGCTCTATTATAAGCAAATTTGTTTTAAAATGTAAAAAATTACTTTAAAAAAAACATTTTACAAGCTAAAAATTTCAAAGATGTCAAAAAATTGATGATTTAAAAAGTAAGTTTTCTAAAGTGATTTCCTTAAATAAATAACTTTCAAATGATTTGGAAGCCTCTATCTCTTTAAAAAGTGAATTTGAACAAATTAAAGAGGAAAACAATATGCTTTTAAAAGAAATATTAGAGTTAAAGACCTCTATTTTTATATTTCACAAAGAAAATGAGACTATTAACAATCTCATAATTTCTTAAAAGTTTCATGATGATATATTTGGAATTGGATATAAATATGGGGCCACATCATCATCATCATCATCTCCAAATAAGTTTATGAAAGACAAACTTAATTTTTCATTTATTTTTAGTAGTAGTACAAAAACGCATTCTACAATAGTCAAAGAGTCTAATGGAACTAAAGCCAAGCCTCTTAAGGCTAAACTCGCTATGACTCAAAAGTTTAAAGCACAAACCAAAAGATCTCAACCCAAACATACTTGTATGTACACTAAGAAGCACACGCATAAGCTTGTAACACCACATAATCATATGCACATTTATGAATGTATGTCTCATGTTTACTTTAGGACTCAAATGCCTAATAGAAGATGTGTGCAATATTTTCATGCTAAGTGCACTTATGCATCTAGCATAATAGGTTTGCTAAAGTGAAATGCTTTTATTGCTCTTGGTCATGCTAGAAATGTTTGCTATTATAGAAGGTTGCACTTGAAATTATCATCAAAGGACTATTTTGAGACTAATAACCTAGACCAATGTATGGTTTAGGTCCAAAGGATTCTTTGCTCTCATGATGTATAGGCAAACTTAAAGTCCACTAAGTGCAATGATTAATGGCACTTGAATAGTGGATGTTTAAGATATATAAGAAGTGACAAAAAGCAAATTCAACTCCTTAGAAGCTAAATTGGAGGGAGTGTCACCTTAGGATAATGCCAAAGGAAAGATATTTAGAATTGGCAATATTGGTAACCCTAAAACCTTCTTTATACATCATGTTGAATGGTAGATGATTCATGCTTAAAGTAATTGCAATCTTGCATTGTTAATTATTGAATTTTAAACTCTATTGATGAATCAATGAAAATGATTTGTTTAATTTATCAATAAATATGCAAACATCAATTTATCCAAAGAGAACTTAACCCTTTGCATGATTAAAATGATTCTAAAAAATTGTATAATTTTGATATGCTATTTTCTCATTATTTTTTTCATCTTTCTTACTTGGTATCTTTTTCTTTGTTTTCCTTCTTTTTTCACTTTGACAAAGGAAAGAAAAATTTGGTATTTTGGATGATAATAATTATAGTTAAAGTCTAAATAAAATGCCAAAATGTGGGAGAAACTAATTATTTGATATGATTGAATAATATTTGATATGTTTAACTCACCTTAGCACATATTGAGGGGGAGAAATTTTAACACCCTTTGGTATATAATTGAGGGAGTGTACTGTAAAATAAATGCACATATATGCACTTAATGATTCTTAATTATCATTCAAAAATTGATTGTTAAAGTCAAAAAAGAGGGAGGTTATTGACTCTTTGTATGATTAATGTGTTGATCAATCTCAAATTAACCTCGATTTTACCTTTGATAATTAATTTTGGTTACTAACTTATGTTTAAGTGTGACTATAAGTCAGGATTTAAATCAAAGCTCAATTAAAG
>CATIWO010329022.1:0-11074 GCA_949673435.1 Macaranga tanarius | reverse complement strand
GTTTGTCACTCATATTATCAACTTTTGATAATAAACTCATTTAACATGATACTAAAGGTAAATATTCAAATAAACAAACTCTTTATCTAAAAGAATATATTATTGCCAAAGGGATTATACACAATGTTCACATACAAAATGGCCCTAGGGCACATCTATACTAACAAAAAATTGTATATTTTTAGCATGCCATCTTCTAATTGTTTTCAATATTTTTCATTTAGCATGCCTTTTTCACTTAGTTCACTTATTTTTTATTGGTATTCTTGTCATTTATTTGATGTTTATTTGGTATCACAAATTCCATTTCATTTTCTTTTTATCTTTCATTTGGTATCCTTCCCTTTTGATTTCCACCCTTTTTAACTTTGACAAAGGGGGAGAGAAATTTGGAATTTTGAATGATAATAATTATGCTTGAATTATAAATAGAATGTCAAAAAGGGTGAGAAACTACATATTTAATATGCTTAAATAATATTTGATATTTGATATGTTTAACTTACCTTAGCATATATTGAGGGGGAGAAATTTTAAAATCCCTTCGTATATGATTAAGGTGGTGTATCATAAAACAAATGCAATACATGCAGTTAGTGATTTTTCATTATCATTCAAAAATTGATTGTCAAAGTCAAAAATGGGGGAGATTGTTAACTCTTTGCATGATTAATATGTTGATCACTCTCAAATCAACCCTTGTTATAATTAAGGTGGTGCATCATAAAATAAATGCAATACATGCAGTTAGTGATTTTTAATTATCATTCAAAAATTGATTGTCAAAGTCAAAAAGGGGGAGATTGTTGACTCTTTGCATGATTAATGTGTTGATAAATCTCAAATAAAGCTTTGTTTTAACTTTAACAATCAATTTTCACTTACTAACATATTTGTTTAAGTGTGATTATAAGATAGATTACGACCATTGATAGAGCAACCAATAAAAGGTGATTTGAAGCTTCATTAAAGTCCTAAAAGGTTCATATTGATGTCTCTAATTGGCTCATGAATGGTTACAATTCATGTGGGATTAATTGGAGTTAAAATATATAAGTTCACTAGTTGAGGACTACCCTTACGATCATGAGATAGAAGGTCACGATTGTGAGGGGTGGCTCACTTGCACAACAGAAATGAAGAGACTGAGTTAAAAAGGCTAGACACCCTCATGATCCCACCCTCATGATTATGAGATAGATGTTTATTATCATAAAGGAAGGCTCAAGATCTTAACATGGCCCTAATGGTCAATTTTTCAATTCCAACGGTCATATTTTTAAGGCTCACTATCATGAGGGCTCAGTCATGATCGTGAGCAGTATAAATCCTATAAAAAAGCTAAAATCACATTTAATAAAGCTTCAAGAGTGTTTGGACAAATTCAATGCTTCCTAATAGCTAGCTTTTCATCCTCCAACTATAAATACAAGGTTTAGAACTTCATTTAAGAAGTTAGAGAGTTGGTGGAGAAAATTGATTATGTTAAATCATTAATCCAATATTTTTTTCTTTCATAATTTTCTTTGAATATTCATTGTTTGTAAAAATACTCTTGTTGAGTTTGCAACTACCCTTCATGTGAGAGTTAGGTGAGTATTAGAGATAGAATTCTTTCATATACTCATTCTTTTAGGGTTGAATAAGTGGGTAGTAAGGTTCTTTCTCTTCGGGTTAGTGTTGAGCCTTTGTAAAAACACATTGATTGTAAAGGTTATGAGTTAGCCTTGAAAACTCTTATGGGAAGGTTTAAGTGTTAGCTTTGAAAACACTTGAAAAAAGGTTAGTGTTGAGCCTAGAAAAGCACATTGAAGATTGGTTTGTGCTGAGCCAAGAAAAATACAAGTTATTGTAAGGTTAGTATTGATCCTTAAAACACTAATCTTTATAATAAGATTCGTGTGAGTGATTGAAAATCCTAACTTGGGGATAAGTTAGGTAGAGGATGTAGGATTAGTTAAAATTTGAACCTCTATAAATCATTCAGTTTTTGTGTGTGTTTTTATTCTTATGTTTATCTCTATTTTTATTATGGATCTTAAGTGTATTGGTTAAACACTTCTCTTAAACTTAATTTGCCTTGTTTTTAATTTTCCTCTAAATCACTCATTGGCCCTTTTCACCCCCCCTTTTAGGGCCCCTTTTCACCCCTATTCTTAGTTAGCGTTTTGTGGGTTTTCTAACTAAGCATTTTCTGTCACTCTCCTTCCTTTTACTCTTTCTCTCTCAAATGTGGTACCACTTGAGATTATCCATATTGATTATCTCTGAAAATTCATTCTCTTTTAACCCATTAACTTAACTACTCCTTTTCGGTAATGCTAACTTGAATAGATATGGGCACTCCTATTTAGGCTTGAACTCGCTTCAGAAGTCAAATGTTGTTCGCTTGGAAATATATTCCTTTAATAGCTCTATTTACTCTAGTGTCACTGATTTATACCCTTCTTTGACCAGAATGTAGAATTATGCAATATTTATGTCAATGTTTGATGTATCGTCATAAGTCCAAGTGAAACTCTTAAGTATTTTCTTTAGATTTACTTAAATTCTCTCTTTTTCTTAGGGCTAATGTCTTTTTAAATTTTTTAAAATGCGCAGTTCAATTTTCATGCCAATATTAAATGCTTTAGTGCAAATGGAATGAATGTTGAATATTCTCATGTATAGTTTAATGCAATGCACACTACCATCAGCAAACACATTAAATAAGTAGGCAAAGTTTGATTTCATTACATTAACCTTAGAGTTTAGTACATCATCAAAATCAAAAAGAGCATAAATATAGATATCATAATTAATAAATACATCATTAGTAGAAAAGACTTTTTGTGCTTAACTTGAGGATAATAGCAATGTCAGCATAAACAACACCTTTGATACCCATATTCAAGTCCTAAATTAGCTATGTGATCTCTTCTTTAATGATGCATATGGACATATAGACATGAGATACAATTTGAATCCTTTGAATTATAATGGAGGACCAATCACAAGATCACGAGCTAAGAGGATGAAAGATGATGCTAGAGAACTTGTGCAAAAGAGTCTCGAGTCTATGGAACAAAAAAAGATGAATAAACTAAGTTAATCAATTTCCTTAGTTGTGATATGGCCGATACACACCCGTGTGTGTTTTTGCATGGTTGTGTTGAACATTCGTGAATTGTCCCGAGACAGACATGGGTTCATACACGCCCGTGTCCAAGGTCGTGTTGTTATACACGTCGTGCTTATTTCTGAAGAATCATCTGCATGATACATGGTCAGACAACATACTTATATAGGAAGCCGTGTAGCTATCGGGTTTTTAAAGAGACATCAAAACATGCCTGTGTATGGACAAGCCCAGACCGTGTGCCAAGCCATGTTGGAGTTTATTGAGTTTGCTTAAATTTTTAGAGCTTGTACATGCCCATGTGCCTTTAAGATGCGCCCATGTCTCGATGACCAATTTTTGTCTAATTAGGATTTTCTTTATATTTTCTTTACTGATTAGATTTTATGTTTAATTAGGATTATAATTGTTTATTCCTAAAGAGTTGTTTCTTTTAGAATTAGTTTAGGTTTGGGATTACAAGTCTATAAATACTTGTATCAAACATTGTTATTTTAATATAAGTTGATTAATTTAATTCAAATTTTTAATTGAATTTTCTTGAGTTATTGCGAGAGCTATTTTCTAAATTTGCTTCGAGCATGTTACAATTCAACCCTGATAATTAGAGGTGCTAGTTGTTAGATAACTAGTGTTGCTAATTCCTTCAGTTTATACTGGATAGATCTTTGGGCAATGATCCCAATAGATTGTTACAGATCCTAGTTATTAGATAACTAGCGGGTTGTATCAGTTTGGTATTAGAGTTTTGGCTCTAGTGTAAGATACGTATCCCTAGCACAGTATTTATTATTAATAAAAAAATCATCAAAGTTCAATCCACACTAAAATTGCATTAAAGTGATTCGGCCTCAACGAAATTGAAAGAAGCCGTATTGATCATCATCTGTTGCATCAACAAAATTCGTGGGTAAGCATATCACCCTTCAAAAACTCATCAATTTGCATATTTTCTACTTCTTTTTCTTTGTCTACCTACCCTACATTATTCTACATCTTTAAACCCTTCTTTATACTCATTAATTACCTAAAATTCGTGCATAAATAAACCCCAAATTTTAGACATACCTAAAATCACTCAAAACAGCCCCACACTTGCATTTTTAGTTTTCTTGCACTAATAGCTTCGATTATCTAGTTTGATTTGTAATTCTCTCAGAGTAGTAAGAGTTTAGCTCAATTAATAACTCAAAAGGAAATTCTTTGTGTGTGTTCAATTGTGAGTGCATTAGAGAGCTTTGAATTAATTGAGAGAAACACATGAGGGAGTGTTAGAATAGGATTTTTGTTTTAATTTTCATTTCAGATTTACATCATGGATGCAAAGGAGAAGCTTACATTGGATTCAATACAAGCAATGTTGCAGAAGATGTTGGCTCAATAAGAGGATATAAGGAGTGATAACCAAAAGGTCTAAGAATGATTGGAAAGGTTAGAGATAGGTATCCCTATCTAAGCAAGGGAGACCCAACGCATTCTCTTTAATGATCTAGAAGAGGAGGCAGCCAAAGAAGGATCGACACATGCCAACAAGGGCGAGACTAAAGATGGGAATTTAGGATCAATCAAGATAAAGATTCCAGCTTTCTAAGGGAAGAGTGATTCAGAGGCGTACTTGGAGTGGGAAAAGAAGGTTGAAAGGGTGTTCGAGTGCTATAATTATATCAAAGAGAAACGGGTAAAATTAGCTACCGTGGAGTTCACTAACTATGCTAGTGTGTGGTGGGATCAATTCACCTCCATCAGGCATAGAAGTGCAGAAGGACCAATTACCTCATGGTTTGAGATGAAAACCATAATGAGAAACAGATTTTTACCTCAATTCTATTATAGAGAAGTGTATAACATGTTACAAAGGTTGAACCAAGGCTCTAAAAGTGTTGAAGAGTATTTCCAAGAGATGGAGATGGCTATGATTTGAGCTAACATTGAGGAGGATAGAGAGGCTACCATGGAATATTTTCTATCAGGTTTGAATCATAAAATTTATAACCTTGTTGAATTGTATTAATATGTATATTTGGAGGACATGGTACACATGGCAATCAAGGTGGAAAAGCAATTGAAAGTGAAAACCAAAACGAATTCGACTCCTACAACTACACGGAAATCAAATTAGAAGAACAAGGGAGGAGAATAAGTGTAAGTAAGGGCAAATTTGAACCAAATAAACGTAAGGATGTTACTACATCAATGACACAACCTAAGGATGATAAATCCAAATGTAAGTCAAGTAATATTCAGTGCTTTAGATACTTAGGATATGGGCATAAGGCTGCACAATGTCCCAATGCCAAGATTATGACCCTACGCAATGGGGAAGTGGTGAGTGAGCAAGAGGATGATGATGATGATTTGAGTGACATGCCAACATTGGACCCCATAAGGACCAATCTACACTTTGGTTACTAGGCATACCTTAAACATGCAAGCTAAGGAGGAAGAGGTACAACATGAAAACATCTTTTATACTCGATGCTTGATACATGATAAATTGTGTAGTATGATTATAGATGGTGGGAGTTGTGCTAATGTTATTAATGCTACTTTAGTTGATAAATTGGGATTTAAAACGACTAAACATCCTAGACCTTATAGATTATAATAGTTGAATGAAAGTGGGAATATTAAAGTCACTAGGCAAGCATTTATGGCATTCTCTATTAGGTGTTATTATGATGAGGTATTGTGTGATATAGTTCTTATGCAATCTAGTCATATATTATTAGGAAGTCCATGGCAATATGATAGGCGAGTCATGCATGATGGTTTTACTAACAAATATTTATTTAAAATTAATGGTAGGACTATCAATTTGTTACCTATGTCGCCTAAGGAAGTGTATGAGGATTAGAAAATTTTAAGTGAATGTGAGAGTGCATAAGAAAAAGAAAAGGTGCACCAGTAAAAGGAGAGTTGTGAGAAAATCTAGGAGAGGTGCGAGGAAAGAGAGGAAAAATGAGAGAAAATCGAGGGGATGCACAGAGAGAGTAAAAATAGTGAGATTGCGCATGCAAAAGGAGAGAATAGTGTGCAAAGAGTAAAAAAAGAGGTAAAAGGCAATTTCTTTGCAAGAGAGGATGAGATTAGAAAGGCCTATCTAAACAAGCAACCTATGATACTATTGGTATTTAAGGGTGCATGTTTAGCTTTTGATACTAACCAAATTCTCTCTTCTCTACCTGGTTCTTTTCAAGTGTTGTTGTAGGAATTTGAGGACTTATTTCTCGAGTCTATGCCTAATGGTTTGCCACCATTAAGAGGGATAGAACATCAAATTGATTTTATTCCTAGAGGATAAATTCCAAATAGGATAGCCTATAGGAGTAATCCCGAAGACGCCAAGGAACTACAAAGATAAGTGGATAAGTTGTTGTCTAAAAGGTTGATTAGAGAAAGTATGAGCCCATGTGATGTACCTGTGCTACTTGTGCCTAAAACGGATGGAACATAACATAAGTGTGCTGACTGTCGTGCCATCAACGAAATCACTATAAAGTATCACCATTTTATACCTTGTTTAGATGACATATTAGATGAATTACATAGTACATACATATTTTCTAAAATTTTTTTAATGCCTCGGTATCATCAAATTAGAATGAAAATTGGTGATGAATTGAAAACTGCCTTTAAAACAAAATGTAGGTTGTATGAGTGGTTAGTCATGCCATTTGGTTTAACTTATGATCCTAGTACATTTATGCATTTGATGAACCATGTTTTGAGGGATTTTATAGGTAAGTTTATTATTGTTTATTTTGATAATATAGTTGTGTATAGTAAATTACTAGAGGACCATGTTATGCATGTTAAATCTATTTTTAGTGTTTTACAATCATAAAAGTTGTATGCTAAGCTTGCTAAATGTTCATTTTGTGTGCCTAAAGTTATATTTTTATTATATGTTGTTATGAGCATGGTATAAAGGCTGATCATGAGAAGGTTAAGGCTATTGAAACTTGGCCTATACCTAGGAATGTCGGGGATGTTCGTAGTTTTCATGGCTTAGCTAGTTTTTATCAACATTTTGTGCGTGATTTCTCTAGTATAACTGCCCCTTTAACATAAGTAATTAAAAAGAATGTTGGATTTAGGTTGGGAAAGGAACAAGAGGATGATTTTAACATGCTGAAATCTAAATTAATTTCTGCAACTATTCTTGATTTGCCTAACTTTGATAAAACATTTGAGATTGAATATAATGCCTCTGAAGTGGGAATTGGAGCTTTTTTCATGCAAGAGGGAAAGCCAATTGCAAATTTCAGTGAGAAATTAAGTGGCGTAACACTTAATTACTCGACATACGACAAGGAGATGTATGCCTTGGTAAGGGCATTGGAAACGTGGCAACATTACCTATTGTCTAAGGAGTTTGTTATCCATACCGAACACGAGAGTTAGAAGCATTTAAAGGGACAAAATAAGCTCAATAAGTGACATGCTAATTGGAGTGAGTTTCTTAAGTCTTTCCCTTATGTTATCAAATACAAACAAGGTAAGAAAAAAATTGTGGTTGATGCATTATTAAGGAGGCATGTTTTACTTAATACTTTGGATGCTAAATTACTTAGTTTTGAGCATATTAAGGAATTGTATGCACATTATCCTAATTTTAGCAACGTATATAATGCATGTGAAACAATTTCCTTTAATAAATTTTATAGACATGATGGGTATTTGTTTCGTTTAAAGTAACTTTGTGCGCCTAGATGTTCATTGCGTTTGTTGTTGATTAAGGAGGCATATAAGAGGGGTTGGATGGGACACTTTGGCATAGCAAAGACACTATATGTTTTATATGAGCAATTCTTTTAGCCTAACATAAAATCTAATGTATCTAAGTATTGTACTAATTGTATTATATGTTTGCAACCTAAGTCTAAGGTGCATCCGCATAGTTTGTATACACCATTGCCTATTCCACTGTAGTCATACTTGCCAGATGGTTGCCCAAACAAATCCCAAACTTCAGCCATCTTTATTTTCTCAGACTCCTCCTCTGACTCTTTGAAAGGATCAACATAATCTATTTCATCCCTGTTGGGGTTTCGTGTTACATACATGCAGCAGAAACAAAGATTTTAAACACATGAACCCTCACAGGATCCATGTAATTTGGTTAAATTATTAAAATGGTTCTAGAATCTCACTAAGACGTTCATAAGGTACGACTATCAAAAGGATAAGAGGGGGTTCACACCGATGACACCCTACCTCAAGCTTTTTGTATGTTCTGTTAGATTAAGATGTTGCTATTGGAGCCATGTCCTCCATCGGTATCCTGATAGTATTCAAAATAGCATAGTCATTTAGGATCATTTGGTTCACTTTTTCTTTAGTTTGCATTTGCATTGTGTTTAATTATTGTGTTATTATTATTATTATTGTGCTTTTATGTTGTTTATGTGATTTGTAGCTCTTTTTAAGCTTATCTCATGCTTGAAGGTGCATTTGATTGCATTGGAGTGAAGATTGGGGTCTAAAAGGACAAGTTAAGTGAATAAGGAGGTGTGCCGACTCGTTTCCATAGTATCGAGTCATGATAGCAAGAAATGGTGCCGAGTCATCCCTTGGTGCCTAGTTGTCCTATGCTTCCCAAGCCAAGCCATGTAGAGTGGTGTTGATTTATGCCTCTATGCCAACTCATGATAGAGGCACAGCGTGCTGATTCCAGCCCGACTCAGCACGGTGGTGCCAAGTGGTTCCCACACCCTTTCCTTGCACCCTTTCACATATGAAACTTTTTCAAAAGTGCACGAATTGGGATGTTTGGGAGGCCTATAAATACATATATTGACATTGTTTTAGATATAGAAAAACACTTAGTTTATATTTTGAAAGCATTAGTATAGTTTAGTATTTGTTGTTATTAGTTTATATTTTGAAAGCATTAGTATAGTTTAGTATTTGTTGTTAGAAAAATTCTAAGTATCACATGAAGAATATTCAAGGAAGTCAAGGAATCATCAAGAAGGCTATATACATTCAAGTTTTCTCTTTCTCTCTAATTAGTTGTTTAATGTTTTATATACCTTCTTGTTGTTGTTTAATTGTAATTAGTATGTATCTTGGCTAATGAAGGAATGTGTGTACATGTGACAATCAAAAGTACAGAATTTAAAAATTTTTCATTGCATGCAACACTTGCTTAAACACTAAACACAAAACACATTCATGCCCATAGATCATATCACATGGTAAGTACATAGCTAAACATGCATCATGGACAATATATTATAACATCAACAATCAACCAAGTCATGCATTCATAATACAAGACCTAGCAACTAAAGGTTTAGTAACACTTACTTGATGAGCTTTAGCTGATGTTGATCTATAAGCTCCTAGCTCCCCAAATGTGAAGCCTCTAGCTTGAAACACACAAGTTGCACAAGGTTGATCTTCAAGGATGGTGAAGCTCTACCCACAAGCTTCTCTATTCGATTTGACCCAAGAGCTTGTTAGAGCCACTCCAAGCTTGAATGTATAGAACAAGGATGTAACCTCCAATGGATGATGGACTTGTACTTGTACAACAATGGCTTTAACTTGAAAGCTCATAACTCCTGTGTATATTTGAATTCTCTACACTTAAAGAAGAATAAGGAAGAAGACACTCTCAATCCTTTTTTCTCTTTCGTTAAAATATCAAATTGCTCTCAAAATGTGCAAATGGATTTATTGGCTTAGTTGTCTCTACACACTCCATCAACTATCAACATAAAAAAACAATATGATAATAGTTATGACTTGAGTGTCTCACACTCAAGTCATATGCATTAGGAGTTAGAGTGTTGTCTCTACACTCTCCACTAACTTAAACAAAACTAATATTATTATAACAATAACAACTTGAGTGTCTCACACTCAAGTCATATGCAATGTTATAGCTTGGGTGTCTCACACTCAAGCTACATGCATTTGATAGATTGAGTATCTCATACTTTATCTATATGCATGACTTGGCTTTACAAGTGAGTGGGTGGTGTTTGGTTGCATGGATAACCTTAGCCTTTGATATCAATAACATATAATGGATATGGGCTAAGGTTATGTTCACATGGGCTTCTCCACACTTAGATTAAGCCCACTCCATACCATAAGACAACTTATGGGCTAATTCAAAATCTTTAAATAAAGCCCATGCTAAGTCCATTTTAAGACCATCTTTATATATACATGTGGTCCATCTTATGACCCATCTTTATATATATATGGTCCATCTCATGGCCCATCTTTGTCAATATATATGGTCTATCTCATGGCCCATATGTTAATGCATTTGGAGGAAAATATTAATCTAGTCCTTGAACTTAATATCACATATTAAATCAAGTCCAAATTAATATTTATTTAATTGCAATTAAGTCCCAATCTTTGAATTTAGATTTCGGGATATGCTAGATCCCCGCATATGCGCAAATCCAATTCAATTAATTGAATTGATTAATTAAACTCTTTAATAAATAATCAAATTAATATTAATCTCCACAAGTGCAACTCTTATGTGTGTGACTTACTAGGTTCAAGTCTAAATGGCAATGGGAAATAATATTAACACTTAATATTATGGACACACCTTTCTATCCTAAATGTGAAAATCCTAATTAATCACATTTAGTTCCCATAAGTCGTGAGTGTCCCCTAACATAGATGTCACGACTACCCAAATAGAAATGAATGCTTTATGTAGATCTATAAGAACCATAGAACATAATTACCGTGCACTAAATGTCCCTTCATTATAAGATCCCGATATTGGTTAGAGTTTGTTACCGCTTACATACCTATGCTAGCCATGTATGGGTATATGGCGTGTGGTGGCTCTAGTTGGTTATATGTAAGGATGAGTGATCCGCTAAGATGGAATTCATTACCTGGAGTGAACCGGGATAAGATCCTATTCTATCTAAGTTATTCTTAATGAATAAGTACTTAGCCAGGTCAAACTTG
>CATIWO010329013.1:0-29217 GCA_949673435.1 Macaranga tanarius | reverse complement strand
ATTTCAATTTTTTAGTTGAAATTTTAGAGTTTTAAATATTTAAAATTGTTGAAATTTTGGTTTAAATTCAAACTTTAGTTAATATATTGATTTCAACCAAATGATTTAATTTAATTAGAATTCAAATTTACTTACTAAAATTTAGTTATCTAAATACATGGTAAGGTTAGTTTTGTTATTAAATAAAAATACATGCCATTTTTCGTCCAAAAATATTTTTCCTACATTCATACTTTTGTATATAGTATAGATATATATATAAAAATATGATGAAATTTATGTTGTTATATATAAATACATTGTAAAATTATGAGATGTTCTCACACACTTGGATGGTATTGACAGTCACTTAAGAGAATATGATAAGATGACAGTATAAACACATCCATTATAGCATGCACTTACATAAAAATTCAATAAAATTTCATACCACTAAACCAATCCTTTTGATATATATATCTTCCTAAAATAATTAATGTGTTTTGTTCACTTTTAGATTTTTTTTTTGTTTTAATTATGGTCATATTTATTTAAAAAGATTGTAATGATACTCTTTCATTTATTCAATATTTTCTATGTTCAATAATTTTTTATTTATTGTAACATTGTTTTGGTGTTTTTGTTACCCTATATTACTATTTATGTTTCTATTATTATAAAATTTTTACTATAGTACACATATGTGTATTTATATAAATTATTATTTTCATTTAAATTTAAATTAGAAAAATTATTGTCTATTCTGAATGTATTACAACCTATGTATATCGATAACTATGATAAATAAAAATTAATTTAATAATATTTAATTTTATTTGTATGAATAAACATATGTGTACAGAAGAATAACTCACTGACATAAAAAAAAAAAAATTAAGACGAACAAATTTTCAATAATATGATACGTATAAAAATAATAAATTTTAATTATTTATTACATAATAAATTTTTGTTAATATCAACAAATGATGATTAGAAATTTTTTATTTTTTTTCTGAATATAAATGACATTATTCTTCCAAAAATTAAACTTTTAATTGATGTTAAAGCAGAAATAAATCAAGAAAATATTTTAAGGATAATGATACTGTGGTCATGCGCAATAAAAAAAATAAAAAATAAAATATTTATGTCCCTATTTTACAAGAGACATTATAATTTTTTTGTGAAAGCAAGAGACAGTATAATTGAAGGGGGCATATTTGTAAAATTGTGCAGTGCGCTCTATCATTAGTTCGTTGAGTATATTTTAATTCCAATTCCTAGTTACACTCGCAAAATATTCAAAAGCTCAGCTCGTGGAGTGACACGTTTTTTATAATGGCGGCGTCAGATTATTCCAATCTTTCTTGTAGCAGGATTCAGGAGTCCTTGTTGTTTCAGGATTCCTTAATCCTGTCGGAAACAGGAAAAAAAAAAAACAGAACAGAACAGGAAGACATCATCTATATAGAAGCAAGCACACACAAACAAATCCAATAAAACAAATATCAATCAATATTCAAGAAGCCAGAAAAACTTGCAAGAGCCTTCTCTGCCTCTGTTTTTTTTTTTTTTTTTCTGTTCCAAGATTTCTTTTTTGACCTTTTTATTTGTGTCTGTTAGGAGTTAAAAAAGAAAAAGAGGATCGAATCTGATCTGGGTTTTAAAGAAAAGGTAAAAAAGTGAAGAGTTTTGATCGAATTTTTGATAAGGGTGCTAGAATTTTTTAGTATTTTTGTTTCTTTTTCTTTCAGTATTGAGGTTATTGATTGTCTTGAATTTTGTTATTGTTTTACAATATGGCAGTAAGCGAGCTTCATGTTTCTAGGAGAAGGGAGTTGTGTAATTATTCAAAGAAGGATTATTATTGTAGGAATGGTGTTTCTGGCATTGAATTGTGCCGGTTTCGTGGTGATTTTGTTGACAGGAAGAGTGTGAATTGTTTTCTTGCAGATTCACTCAATCTGGGTAGTAGAGAAAGTGGTGGTTTTGGGAGGAAAAGGGTTAATGCTTGTAAAATTTCAAAGCTTGGTGATGATGGAATCAAGTTTCCTCCTTGGAAGAGAGGGAAATTTTCCCCAGTTGTATGCGGTGGAGAAGAGAGAGGATCAGGTGGAATTGGGTCCAAGAATGGAGTAGTGGCAAGGAATGCATCTATGTCACAGCCTGTAGCCTTAAATCAACAAGAAGAAGTGGAAGCTTCGGTGGTAGAGCCAGTGTTGGCGGATGGGTTCGTGGGTTCGAAATTGCCAATGGAGGATTTTGTGGAATTTGAGGAAGGGGAAATTGTGTTGGAAGAAGGAGAATGCTTTCAGATGCAGGATATCTCAGTGTCTAGGTGGGCATCAGATAGTAATTCTCTGGGAAATACATCTCTAGTTCATAAGGACAACATTCCTACAAGGGAAGGATATGTGAATTTATCAGAGGTTTCAAGTACTGAGAGTGTGGAATTTAGAAGAGAAAGTTCAGAAAATAGGCCTAGATCATCAGAATCTGAAGGAATAGGCAGTGGACTTGAGCATTCAAAGGACGAGACTGACAATGTAAACCTGCTGGAGTTGAACACAAGTGACCCTGGTGATTTTCTTCGGATTGAGGATCCTGGAAGTCCTGGACAGGTACGCACTAATATGCTTCAGGGTTGTAGAAGTGTTTTTGAGTATGAAAAAGTTAACAAAATAAATGCAGGTACCTACGGAGTTGTGTATAAAGCCAAAGATAAGAAGACTGGGCAATATGTAGCATTGAAAAAAGCGAAGATGGAAAATGAGGCAGAGGGTTTCCCTATGACAGCTTTGAGAGAGGTAAACATTCTTTTCTCTTTGCGTCATCCTTCAATTGTGAATCTGAAAGAGGTGGTTACAGATGACTCAGATAATGTTTATATGGCTATGGAGTACATGGATTATGATCTCCATGGGTTGATGGAGACGATGAAGTACCCTTTTAGTGTAAGTGTAGTTAAAAACATGATGCTGCAATTGTTGGAAGGAGTCTGTTATCTTCATGAAAATTGGGTGATCCACAGGGATCTCAAGACATCCAATGTTCTTTTAAATGAGGATGGGAAATTGAAAATCTGTGATTTCGGGTTGTCACGCCAGTACACGAACCCACTGAAGCCTTTCACTTCTTGGGTGGTTACACTTTGGTACAGGGCTCCTGAACTTCTACTAGGAAGTAAGCAATACTCGACAGCAATAGACATGTGGTCTGTTGGTTGTATAATGGCTGAGTTGTTAACTAAAGAACCTCTATTTCAAGGGAAAAGTGAAATTGATCAGCTTGACAAGATTTTCAGAATTGTTGGCACACCGAATGAGAGCACTTGGCCTGGATTTTCCAAGTTACAAGGAGCTGGAGCAAAATTCATTCAACAGCCATTTAATATGTTGCGCAAGAAGTTTTGTAGTTTATCTTTCACCGGTCCTTCAGCACTTTCTGATGCAGGACTTGACCTGTTGAAAAAGCTTTTGACTTGTGATCCCAACAAACGAATATCAGCTAAAGCCGCCCTTAATCATGGCTGGTTTCGTGAGTTCCCTCCTCCCAACTACGATTTCAAGCCTACATTGCATGCCCAGCTTAGCCGAAGAAAATCATACTTGTAATCTATTTCTTGGAAATATGGAGTGTGAAGGAAATGGAATGTTGTATTTTTTACGGATCATACCTGATGTGTTAGTCAGAAAAGAAATAATCAAGAGTCTATTGGTTTGGTTTTCTGTTAGTGTTCAATTGATTTGAACGTAGCTTTGTATTATGCAGTTGAATCAATTCTATTGCTGTTTATATGTGTTAGCTAGTCCTTGGATATGTTCATCTTTTCCCTTTGCTTGTGCTGTCATCTTAACACTAGAACTATTTTATTGCATTTTTTTTCTAATGTGCTATGCATCCCTTACAGGTTGTGCAACAGGAGTCCTGAGGATAAATTTTGTTGAGTCTGCAGGATTTCATCGACTTATTTTGTTATTTGTTGATGAGGCAAGCATTAGGCCTCTGCTTGCAACAGGACCAGAACAAGATCCATTTAATGACATTTAAAAAATTAACAAAAAGTGAAATACAACAACTCTGAAAATTTTGCCCTCAGGATCAGACATGAAAGCGCCCGTGTTGCAGCCAACAGCTCTGAACTTGTTCCGAGTATCAGAGAAGGTATAAATAAGCATTGTTAAGTGTGACTGCCTGATTGACTTGCCCCAGGTTTATTATAGCAGTCATGAGCAGCCCACAAAGTGATAAGTCGTTTCTTTCATGTCTGATTCTGAAGGCAAAATGTTTCATAGTGGTTGTGTGTGTTTCACTCTCAGCTTTCATGTCTGATCCTGAGGGCAAAACGTTTTCAGAGTGGTTGTGTTTCACCTCAGATTTCATGGCTGCAATGTTTCAGATTGCTACGCTAACAACAATACTTTACCCTAAAGCAATAAAATATTAACAAATCTATACCTAATTATTATAACTAATAAATACCACAAATTTAATAAAAAAAAATATAATACATCTAAAATAAGTTAATTTTCTTCCTTTTTTTTTTTTTTTTTTTTTTTACAAATTTAGGTCACATGGCAACCGTAGTAGACCTTTTGATATAAATGGGCATGCATTTTTTTCCCCATAATTTAAAATCTTTGCAAAATTTCTTCAAACAATTTAAAAAATAATACTAAAATTCATGGCTCATAACTAAAACACTTGTCAAGATCCACGTGGCACGCCATGCTGCCTCTAAACTAAAATTGTCACTAATATTTTTTGGGTAATTGCAATTGCGCGCAACCCGCGGCAATTGCCATTTTTACCCACAAAACTCCACAAAAACCCTAAACCCCAAAATTCATTTCAGCTGCTTCTTCTTCTTCTTCTTTACAAATTTCAACCCAAAAATCTTTGCTTTTTGATCAAAAACATTGAAACCCATTAATTTCAATCAATAAATTAATCAACAAAAAATGGGTAAAACAAAATCAAAGTCAAGAGAGAAACGCAAGCAGCTTAGAAACTTAGAAGAAGAAGAAATTTCCCTACTAAACGAATGGATTGAATCTCAAAGACCCGACTCTGGTTTTAATCCACTATCTCTACCGCCTCTACCAAAGAATTCACCAATTGGGCGTCTTCAAGATGGGACCTTTTCGCAGTATTCAGGGTCTACTGAGTTCAGAGAATTGCCTTTATCTAAGAGAACCAAAGATGGATTAAAGAAAGCTTATGTTACTATGACTGAGATTCAGAGAGCTTCTTTGCCTCACTCGCTTTGCGGGAGAGACATTCTTGGTGCTGCTAAAACTGGGTCTGGCAAGACTCTTGCTTTTATTATTCCTGTGAGTTGGGTTCTTTTTCTTTTAATAATTTGTGGGTTTGGTTGCATTTTTTTTGTCTTAAAGTTTCTGTAGGAACAGACTGCTAAGTTGTTTTCTGTTAAATTGATCTGAGTTATTGAGATGGATTGCTTTGAAGTGTGACATTTATGTGTTAGCTTAGTTTATTTGTTGTTAACTGCGTGGATGTATTGCAGGTTCTGGAGAAGTTGCATAGAGAAAGATGGGGGCCTCAGGATGGGGTGGGCAGCATTATAATATCCCCTACTAGGGAATTAGCGGACCAGATTTTTGACGTATTGAGAGCTGTTGGGAAGTTTCATAACTTTAGTGCTGGCCTTCTAATCGGTGGTCGGAAGGATGTTGACACTGAGAAGGAGAGTGTTAATGAGCTGAACATTTTGGTTTGTACTCCTGGTCGGCTTCTTCAGCACATGGATGAGACTCCAAATTTTGATTGTTCACAACTTCAGGTCAACTTTTAAGTTTCTTATCAGTAAATGAAAAACTATGGGTGTTTTGTCATGCTATTTGTATCATGCCTGTGCTGCCTCATGAAAGCCTTTGGCTTTAGTCTGAACATCAAATTAGCTTATCTTATTTGGTCTCATTTCGCATTTACCTGGTTGTTTTAATAGAGTTGATTTTTGCATGAGCTTTTGCTGATCAGACCCTTTTTATGTATGACTGGCATTGTCTTGTTTGGATGTTATATATCCTGTGCTGTCTGGTTGACTTTGGTACAATTTTGTGGCTAGGAAACAGGTTCTTGTCCTTGACGAGGCAGATCGTATTCTTGATGTCGGCTTTAAGAAGACTTTGGATGCAATTATTTCTCAGCTACCTAAGTATAGACAAACCTTGCTTTTTTCTGCAACTCAAACAAAATCTATTCAGGATCTTGCAAGACTCAGTTTAAAGGACCCAGAGTATGTCAGTGTGCATGAGAAATCTGACACAGCAACTCCCAATCGTTTGCAGCAAACTGCAATGGTAGTTCCTCTTGAGCAAAAGCTGGACATGTTATGGAGTTTTATAAAGGCGCATCTGAATTCAAATATTCTTGTGTTTCTTTCAAGTTGTAAACAGGTATTTTTACTTCATTTTGTTAACAAAATAGAGATGATATTTGGGTGATAGGATTTGTATGGCCATTACAAATCTTGTCACATTTAGTCCATGTCCGCTGCACAACTACTAATTCTTCATAAGTGTTGTGACTGCATAATTAAAAATGGCTGGTCATTGTGGATGTGTGCTATGATTGGTTTGGGTATTCATCTTTAAGTCCTTTTGCTAACTGAGCTCAGTGATTATAATGTAATGGTCACATATACGTTTGACTTTTATAACTTAATGACTAGACTGATATTGTATTTGCATTTGATTTTGTCATGATCACATGTTATATTTGGCACTCTCAGCATTTGTATTTGTAGATGTGGAAGTACTTCAATTAATTTGGCAAATGTGACATGTCAGTAGTTGCATTGCATAAACCATTGGAATGGCCAATCAAAAGCTCAATGCTGTGATCAATTTTATCGACTTGATAAAACAAATCTCAAACTCATTGAAGAACAGCTTTTGTCTGATATAATTTCTAATATTGTTTCTTTAGAATTTATATTATCTGCATTTTGTTCGTCGTGGCATTTTTATATTATTGAGTGCAAGTAATAGTATGTATACCTATTTCTGTAATGCTTGTCTTTCAGTCATTTGGTTGTCCTTATGTACGTTTGTTGATGTTATCCCTTTATAGCCACTTGGAAGTTGGAAGTACGGTTGGATATATATTGCAGATTGTAGGGGGTATTATTTTTCCAAAATTTTCAATTCTGTAGACTTCCAAAATTGTTGTTTTTTTATAGACTCAAATATTTCCAAGTTCGTTATTCTTCATTAGAGGAATTGGCACTGATGATGGTGATGGCATATTGCATTTTTGCTTTGGTACTGGTGGATCAATATTGACATTGAAAATGATACCAGAGGTGTTAACAATAATGCCAGTGGTACAGTGGTAGTAAAGCTTCATACATAGTGGTTGTAGCAAGAGTGGCCATTCATTATTGGCAATATTGGTTTGGTGGTGGTGATTAGTTGTTAGACTTGGGAATCAGGAGTTCTACCCCAAAGTAATACAGATCCGGCATCAACTTTTCTGAATAGGGAATGCAAAATTTCTGAATTCACCAGATTTGAGAATCCATTGTACTTTCCTCTAGCTAAAGAGAAAACCCTTTGGAATAAATTCATTTTCAGATTTATTGGTCTTGATTTGTCTGCATGGATCTATCAAGAGGATATATATAATCTATATTCAGCTTATTCTGCTAGGAAACAAACGTTTTTTTTGTTTTATCTCAAATTGCAAGGAAGGAGGGAGGGGCATACAACAGCTCTAATTTTACTTTTGTTGCAAGTTTTTAGGTACATTATTTAACATTTACCTTTATTCTTATTGTTGCCTATAACCCTGAATTGTCTGTGTAACAGGTGAAATTTGTCTTCGAAGCATTTAAGAAATTGCACCCTGGAATTCCATTGAAGTGTCTTCATGGAAAGATGAAGCAGGGGAAAAGGACGGTAATCTATTCCCAGTTCTGTGAGCAGCGTTCAGTTCTCTTCTCAACTGATGTGGCTGCAAGAGGTCTTGATTTTAATAAGGCAGTTGACTGGGTTGTCCAGGTCAGATATTGGTTGTTCACAAAGTGGAGAATCATAGCAATCAATGTTTCTTAAAGCTTATTTTCTTTTTCATGTCTTTAGGTAGATTGTCCAGAAGATGTTGCATCCTACATACACAGAGTTGGTCGTACTGCTCGCTATCAATCTAGAGGGAGATCAGTTTTGTTTCTTCTGCCTTCAGAAATGAAAATGCTTGAGAAGCTACAAGAAGCAAAAGTGCCCATACAGTTTATTAAGGTAAAATACTTTATTCAGAAAAGAAAAGAAAACCTTGTGTACTTTTATTTATTTAGATGATCAAAGTAGGTCAGTTGCACTACATGAAAGATCACTTGTGGAAGGATGCAAAAACCTCATCTTTTCAAAGGTCAAGTTCTTACTTCATTACCTACTTGATTCTAACCGTGCTGTTGTTGTCTCTGATTTTCAGGCAAACACAAAAAGACTGCAACCAGTGTCTGGGTTGTTGTCAGCTTTATTGGTTAAAGATGAAGATTTGCAGAAGCTGGCTATAAGGGCCTTTGTAACATATTTGCGGTCTGTGCATATTCAAAAAGATAAAGAGGTGTTTGATGTGATGAAGCTGCCTATTGATGAATATTCTGCTTCGTTGGGTCTACCAATGACCCCAAAAATCCGTTTTCTGAACCAGAAAATGAAGGGAAAGAAGATGTCTCATATCAAATTGGATAATTTGGACAAGGATGACGCTGAACTAGGAGCTAGCAGATTCAGGGAAGAAAATTTGGGTGGTCAAAAAGAGAAGCTAGATATTGGTGACTTTGGGGAAGAAAATGTGGAGAAAGGTTTGGTGCTTTCAAAGGATACTGAAACTGGTGGTGAAGCAAATTTAAGCGAACTTGTGTATGATTCTTTTTCAGAATCTTTATGCTTAAATAGACTTTATACCCATGAGATGGACATCCAAGTTTTACTCCAATTCAGTTGATTCTCCCCTTTAAACTGATACAGAGATCTGCATCTGGTTACAGAAGCATTGGGCTAAAAACAATTAATTCATGGATATATATTCTTCTGTTATAGAAGGAAGCCCATTCATGGTTTACTGCTGTCTCCGTTTTTTTGCACTTAATTTTTCATTCTAAATTATTTTGCAGGCCTGCAACACGTGTTCTAAAGAAAAAGAAGTTAAAGATCAATATCCATAGACCAGTGGGAACAAGGGTTGTCTTCGATGAGGAAGGCAATACACTTCCTCCACTTGCAAGAGTGGCTGGTGCAAAGAATGTTGATGATTCATCTCTTCTTGATCAGGGTAAAAACCCGTCAATCCCAAATTAATATGGACTGTTGAAAATACCTGATTGTAACATTTAAGACTAATGCCTGTTCTATTTTGGTAAATTACTTGTTCATTTTCAAAATTCTGGCTGGGAATCCTAATTCCTCTATTTAGTGGTTTTCTTGATTGGTTGAATCAACTGGAAAAAGTCAGATCAACTCAAATGCTGTCATATCCTTAATCTTCTTGTCTATTTTGTAGGCCAAAGAGAAGAATATTATAAGAAGACAAGGGAAGAGTTGATGTCAGCTGACAAGGAAGACAAGCTTCTGGATCAGCAACGTCGTAGAGAGAAACGAGTGAAGGAGAAGATGAAGCGGAAGAAACAAACAATGGAAGAGGAAGAAGATATAGATGATGAGGATGATTTCTCTGGAACAGATGAAGAGGATGCGGGTGACAGAAAACATAAAAGGTCTAAGATCTACTTTAACAGTGACAGTGACGATGGCGAGACAACAGAGAAAGGAAATAATGTGGTGAATGCTAATTCCATATCTCTAGCTGAACAAGAAACTCTAGCTCTCAAGTTGTTAAATTCCATGCATTCATAGAGTCTGCAGAGTTGTACTTCTTTTTTTCTTTTGCTTCTTAAATTTTGCAGGTAGCATTTGTTTTTCAAGCAAGCAATTTATTTTCAGTCTTTTTACTTCCACATGCCCATGCTGCAACATGGGCTGTGATTTTTGGTTCACCATCAATGCCATTGTTTCTTGTTCTATATTGTTGTTATCACTCATTAGTTAAACAAAAAAACTCCATACTTACCATTAGTCTATGTACAGAAAATTTTGAATGGTATCATTAAATGACTTTTTGTTTTCTTCTTTCAATTTTGAATCCTTTCTAATGGGCTATTTATGCCCAAAGGAATGACTTATTTTTCTCCTGTTTTGTGTCCAATAGGGCTGAGCACGAGGTCGGAGCAGTCCGGAGAATTTGCATTCTCCGGATTTGATCTGAACGTTGGGAATTCAAAAATCAATTTTTCGGATCCGACTCTGAAAATATAAATATTCACTCTGAATTGCTCTGATCAGAGCAAATATAGAATTCAAGTCAGTCTGGAGCAAAACCAAAATTCAAAGATTATAATATTATTCATTATTTAAAAATTCATACTTAAATAATTAAAAATTCCAAAACCTATTATAAAATTACATAATACATGTAATATGAAATTTTAAAAAATAATTTGAAATTAAAAAAAATTATTTAGAAAAATAGAAAATAAAGTTATTATAACACTCATAACACTAGCATTCCAATTTCAATCAATAAAGTTTTTACTATATAATTATAGTTCAATTTTTAGTTTATATATTTAAAATTAAAATTTAATAAATTAATAATAATATATATATTGTTGCATTATATTAAATATATTATAACTAATAAATTGTACTATCTTGTTTATAAATTTTTTTTTTAAGATTTTTTTTAATATTTATATTTTAATAGTTTTATATTTTAAATATATAAAATAAGATGATTATAATTTGAACATATAAGATAAGATGATTATAATAGTGTTGTCTCTTTTATAAATTTTACTATTAAAATTTTATTTATAAATTTAAAATTATTTTATAATTTAAGCATGTATTGAAAATTAAATTTAATTGATGAGTATATTTATTTTATTTCAAACAATCAATTAGTATTTAAAATTTTAAATATTATATGTTAAGTTAGCACTTAAATTTAATAGTAAATTATCTAAAATAAATTATTTGAGTATAATTAATTACTAAAATGATACTAAATTTTATTTGTAATACACAATTTTAGATTTAATTCTAGATTTCTAATTTTATCAATCATTAATTATTAATTTTATAATATATCATAAAAAATAAAGATAATAGTTATTAGTAAAATTATTGAGATATATATACTCACATACATATATTATGTATGTGTGTTATACATATATGTATGTATGTATGTGTTATATATATATAGTTTTAGTAAATTATCAGTTCCGGTTTTGGTTCTTCGATTCGGAGCAATTCGGGACGGTTCTGTTCGAATATCGGTTCGGATAACTCAAGATTTCTAGACCCGTTCCAATAAAAATTTTCAGCACAGTTCGTTTTGGAGAAAGTCAAACGGTCAATGAAGATTTTCGTTTCTGGAGATTTTCGGTTCAAGTTTTCGGAATAGTTCGGGTTCTCCGTGACACGTGCTCAGCCCTAGTGTCCAACTATTACTTAGTTGGCGTTTAGTAAAATTAAAAATTATATTGAAAAATTTAAATATAAAAATATAAGTATTTAATATAAATAATTGTTTGATAAAAATTATTATTTTTTTTTACATATTAACATATAATTTAAATATTAAATATTTTTTATTTAATATATTAGCTTACCGTTAAAATTTTTAATTAGATATATCACTTTACTATCGTTAATCAACATAATTTTTAATTCAATTAAAAATTTAAATAGAATTGTTATTAAACTATTTTTAGTTATTTCAACTCTTTAATATGCCTTTTACTTCTACTTCATTTTATTTATTCTGTCCAACTTCAAGTATCAGGCGCAAAAACAAAACTTCAATACTTTTTTTTTTTAACAACATAACTTCCATACTTGATCGGATAAATTCTTCTCCTACCCAGGCCAAAATTTTTTTTGTTTTTGATAATGTTTTGATTTTAAGTGTAGCGACATGAATAATATGTCGATAAAGATGATAAATTATCCATTTATTTTCTCTCTATTTTTATTTGCCCCTTTGTTTCATGTGGCGAAAGTTTTATTTTATTTTTTATGGTGTAATCGCGATCCTTTACAAGTGTCATTCCTTTTTTCTTTATTTTTTGAAAGGACGAAAATAAACGTGTGTACTGCTGTGCGACAAAAATTTTTTAAAAAAAATATTAAAAACTCCTTAATATGAATCTTGAGGGTTAAAATAGACATTAATTACACAATACAACGACACTGTAACCATCACGATGCCCCACAAATATCTTTACCCTTTTTTAAATAAGATGGCCTAACTTTATGACTTTATTACAATCATGATACTTATCATTAGGGGTGGCCACGGTTCACGGTTCGATCTAAGGTGGAACCGAACTGGAACCGGCTTAATTCCGGTTTCGGGCCGGTTTCAAACCGACCGATTTTGGTTTATAGTTTTGGTTTTTTTGGTTTGGTTTTTACGCACTGTAAAAAAGTTGTATTATTTTAGAAAACAAAATATACCACGAGTAAGAGAAAATTATGTAGAATTTTATAAAGAGTTGTAACTTGTATTTTTTGAATTTTTGACATAATTTATTTTTTTTCATAAAATGAACCTGAACCGGCCGGATCCGAACCTGAATCGGCCGGTTCCGAACCTGAACAGGCCGGTTCCGAACCGAAACCTCCGGTTCACGGTTCCAGAATGGTGGAACCGGCCCTGAACCGGTCCCACCCTCGGTTCAGGGCCGGTTCAGCCCAGTTCTGAGTTTGACCTGTTCCAGTTCCGGGTTTGACCGGGCCGAAACCGGCATCTCCCTACCAACATAATTAGGCCAAATGCATTGTTAGACCTGTAAATTTCAAAAGAAAAAAAACCAATAATTGTGTCTATTAGGCTTAATAATAAAGAGACATAATTATCAAGTTGTAAGATACATTGGTTTAATGGTTTAATGGTGTAATATTTATATTTCAAATTTTTATTAGATCAAATTTCTTGGGCCAATCCAAATTATAAAATACGAATAAAAATGACTTATAAATCCAATATGATAAAAAAAAAATTAATAATTTTATAAAAATAAATAAATAATTAATTAAAAAAGCTGAGATAAATAATGATTTTAGAGTATAGAATAATATTGGAAAGAAATAAAAAAAAAAAAGTATCTTTTTTCTTTTATAAGAAGATAAAGTTTTGGCTCAGGTGCAAAGGCTGGCAAAGGAAGCTATTGAGCAGACCGGGGAAAGAGATTTTGATCAAATTTGAGGCACAGGTGATCTTGACTACTCCCCTTTTTTTTAGTGGGGTTTCAGAGGAAATGAATCAATCAAGTGGATGAGTTTATATATGCATATATGGGGTGATTTTTGCTCGTTTCATCATTTCAACAAAGGGGTGTGCAATTGGTTGGTTCGGTCGGTTTTGGAGACTTTTTTGAACGAATTAAATTAACCGAACCAAGTTAATTAAAAATCAAATCAAACTGAACTAATTCTAAAACCGAACCAAATTTTTGGTCATAAAAATCGAACCGATAGAATAGAACCAAAATTTTGAAAAATATTAATTATTTTTGTATTTTTATATTAAATTATTATATATTTTTAAAAATTTTGACATATATAAAAATAAAAAATAAAAATTCGGTTAGTGCAGTTAATTTGGTTAACTGAATTTTTCAGATATAAAACCGAACTAAACCGAACTAAATTTAGATTCGATTTGGTTCGGTTCTAAAAAATTGAAAATATTGAAAAATCAAATTGAACCAAACTAAATTGGGTTGATTTAATTTGCAGTTTGATCAACTCGTAAACCATGCTCACCCCTAAAAGGCATGGCCTTGTGAAGGAACATTGTTGGCGTCTTGTCGCCAAGCCAAACACGATGATCACACGCATGTTGAAAGCAAATTGGGTCATAAGTCTAGGGTATTCATTCCATCCCGTTTTGTCAGTTTTAGGGGAATTTTTTTTACCAAACTGAATTAATTGAACTAAAATTTTCAAAAATCAAACTGAATTAATGTAGAAACTGAACTGAACTGATCGAACCAAACTAAAATTTTAATATTAAAAACCGAATCGACCGAATCAAACCAAAATTTTAAAAAATATTAATTAATTTTAGTATTTTTGTATTATATTATTATACTATTTAAAAAATAAAAAATTTAGTTTATTCAATTATTTCGGTTAATCAAGTTTTCAGATATAAAACAAAATTAAACCGAGTCAAAATTTTAATCGATTTAATTTGATTCAAAAAACTAAAAACTAAAAAATTAATTAACCAAATCAAATTGAGTGAGTACAATTAATTCGAACGGCTTGCATAGCCCTACTCATTAACTCAAGCTGTACATGGCGTGGTATCCTAGACTTCCAAGAAAATGATTAAAGCGAGTGTAGAAAATGATGAAAGCGAGTGTGGAGGATTATGCTGTGGGGAGAGGAGTTCGACTCTTCTCCCCCACTTTGATAAGTGGTTTCAAGTCAAAAGTCCTTGTCGTGTGGGGTCTAATATTGACGGATGATTTAATATTCTTATCGTGTGGGGTTTAACACCGACAGTCCATAGTAGTAGAGCGGGGTTTAACACCTCCTCCCCCCGCTCTCCCGGGAGCCTCTAGGGCTTTAAACTGACAAAAAATATATATATATATATAAATGTGAAAAATACAAACGATAGAATCAATAATTTTTTTAAAAAAAAATATAAAACAAAGTAAAAACATATAGGTATTAAAAATATAGAATATATAAATAATAATTACAACATATATAATATATATAAATATTTAAAAAATATTTATTATTATTAATTTATAATATAATTATAAATTATTTTATTTAGTTAAGAAAAATATAAACTTTTTTAGATTTATTTTTATTTGTAAAATTTTTTAAAAATATAACTTTCAGTTTAGAAACGTATGTTCTAATTTTTTAATCTCTGAAATATTTTTTAAATAAAATTCTGAAATTTCCGACACAAAAAAACAGTTACTAATTGAAAATTTTTAGTATTTGAATATGGACGCACTCGTGATTGCCCGATGCTAGCAAGTAGCAACCCACGTATTACATTTGAAGTCTATGTAGGGGTCTAATAATCGACATAGTGCGGACTCGAACTCGACTCAATTTGAAAATTTGAAGCTCGAAATTCAACTCGAACTCGATCAAACTTTATTTTTAAAATTCGAGCTCGACTCGATTAAATAATTTGTATACTCGAGCTCGACTTGACTTGACTCGATTAATTATTTAAAATTTTAAAAATATATATTTTTAAATATTTAAGATCGACTCGAGTTCGAACTCGACTCGGTCCGATAAGATATTTTTATAATTATATTAAAATAAAAAGATAAAAAGGTAAATATGCATAAATTCGATTAAACTCGATTAAGCTCGCGAGCCTATCAAATTAAGTATTAAGGAGGTCGACATCGACAGTCTACTCGAATAGCTCGAGCTCGAGCTCAACTCGATAATAATCAATTCGATTTCGAGTCGATCCCGAGTAGCTCGCGAGTAGACTTGACTCTGTTACACTCTAATTATAAGCCACAATATTTGATTTCCTTACTATACTGAATTTATTTATTTTTTATCTACTTAAATATCTCATAATATAAAAATAAAACATTAATATATATACTGACTACTCATATTAAAAACAAATATATTAATATTAGAGATTACAAGGTCCTAGAAGTAGAGCACTCACTATACACAATTGTAAAATCCTTCTCCTCTTGCTCATTTAATGTGTCAGAAATGGTCATACCCCTTGTCTCAGGCAAACAAAGTACAAAGAACCCACAAAACATTACAACTAATCCAAAAAGCCCATAAGATAAAAATTTATATTTCCTACCATATGAAATCAATACCGGACTAAACACAGCACCGAGGTTTATAGCTTGTCTCACCATTGCTGTGGCTGAGTTCCTCACAATGGTAGGAAACAACTCTGTTGTATATATCAGCACCACATTAAATGCCGTACAAACACTTAACAGAGAAATTAGCTCTAATCCAATCTCCAAATTACCTTGTTTCTTGTCATTGATCAAGACACATAGCATACTGCTTACCCCACTTAGTATACAAAACCCTAGTATTGAACTTTTCCTATTCCACCTTTCTATCAAGATGAAGGTAAGAAAATATGCAGGTAAATCCAAGACTCCATTAAACGTGACACCCAAGTATAGGTTGAAGTTCAAGTTCGCAACTCCTAGCAATATGCCATAATATACCATGCCAATGCCAAATGCTAGTGCCATAACCCATAATAGCTTTTTCAACGCCCAACTGCTTTTGAACAACATCTTCATTGATGAATAAAGATTAGCATCTTGTGCTTCATCTTGGCGAATAAGATCTACATGCGTGCTGCTATTCTGTTTCCCTGATGATAGTTTTCTCAAAACAGCCCTAGCTTCTGCCTCATGTCCATGTAGAAAAAGCCATCTGGGAGATTCATTAACCATGAAATAGACTATTACACAATAGAAGATTGATGGTATAGAAGTCCAAAGATAAAGAGATCGCCATGAAGAACCTCTGTTGGCATAAGCTATAGGTGGTAAAGATAATAATCCTAGTGAAAAACACACGAATCCGATGACAACCATTAGGCCACGCCATTTCCTTCCGGTCATCTCCATCAACAGTACAATACCAGAAGTCATGATAGGTGAACGAGCAAACCCAGTCAAGAATCTCAAGATTGTATAAACCCAAATATTAGTTGAGAAAACAGTAAAAAATGCAGCCAAACACATAGCAAGACATGAGAAGAAGAGCAACTTCTTTCGACCAAGAATCGAATCGCCAAGAGTGGAAAGAATGAACCCACCCAGTAGAGATCCTATGAAGAAAGAAGATGAAGGAAGACCAATAACAAGAGAGCTAGCAGATTCAAGACCCCATTCTGATATAATAGTTTTAAAACAAAAACCTGAGGCTGAATGATTGCAGGTGGATTCTGCATCTGTAAAGACAGTGATGAAGGTTTGTTGTGCATCAAAGGACATTGGTAGTGATAAAAGAATGGCTTGAATGAACTGCTTATAACTGAAACTTCTCAAGTGCCATTCAATGAAGTTGTCTATGGGTGTTGGAGAGGAGAGTTGATCTGCACTTACGGATTCCTGTCCAACAGAGTCCACAGAGAGAAGAGGAGCTGAACTCTCCATTTTTTTTGCTGGTGAAGTAGACTTCTTTGTGTTGCTTTACTCTTTTATTATCTAGTTTTTGTAAGGATACTTCGTCTATTTTTTACTATTCTTGTTTTATTTTCAACTTACTTTTTGATACCTTACTTTTTCTTTTAGAAAAAAAAAAATTAGTTTTCAAAACAGATAAGAACAATAACAAAGAAAGGCCTAAAAACGTGATTGTGCTCCCAAATATCAAAATGGTAAACGGGACTAAATCTAGTAAATAGGCAGACAAAAAGGTTTTAGATAACTAAACGCAAGAATAAAGATAAAAACAAAATCAGACCTGAAATAATCTTTTTTGTTTTAGCATGTAACACTTCCTGTGCATGCAGACTCATACAGGCAAAATAATCTTTATGCTTATGCTGTAAATTTAATATCATAGAGAAAAAATACGGTGCATAATAAAAGAACAAAATTAAAAAAACAAAATCAAATATCAACAATTAAACAAGGGAAAAGGTACATTTTTGCCCTTAATGTTTATAGCGAGGAGTGGATTGGCACTTAAACATTTTCTTGTCTCATTTAGGCACAAAAATTTAAAAAAATAAAATTTTGAGCCCCTCATTTAACAGCATTTTAACTTCTATTAACTTATTGTATTAAATTGTAATTTTTTATTATAAAAATATCAATTAAAACCTTAATAATTTATATTTCTTTCATCTTCACCCTCTTCTTCTTCTAAATATCAATCCATCATTTACCCTATCTCTCTCACCTTTTTTATAATCATTTCATTTCATTTTGTTCATAATTATTTCAAAGCAAAATGGACACCTTGACTGCTTTGTTGAAAAATTCTGCTGTTGCTTTCCCTCATCATCGTGCTCTCTCTGTTTCCGCCAAACTCAATCTCTCCCATTCTCAACTGCAACACCTCCTCGATCACGCCGCTTCTCTCCTCATCGCCTCCGGTGTTAGCCCCAGCGATGTCTTCGCTCTCGCCTTCCCCAACACCATTGAGGTATATCTCTATTTTCTTTCTCATTTCTCGGTAACCAAACATAATTTTACTAGTTATTTTGCTGATATAATTGTTTATTTAGTTGTTAACAGTAAGAGGGGCAAATGACAGTGCAATGAGATTTGGAATTGTTTGTTTTGTGATTTTTGAGGCTCTTGCATTTGGATGGCTGGCGATTGAGATGGCTTTGGTTGTTAACAGTAAGAGGGGCAAATGGCAGCGCAATGAGATTGGAAATTGTTTGTTTTGTGGTTTTTGAGTCTCTTGCATTTGGACGGCTGGCGATTGAGATGGCTTTCAAGCCTTTTCTAGACAAGGCTCGTGCTACCATGGACAAGTTTGATCCTCAACACGATCCTGACGAAGATGAGCAACTCAAGCACACACTCATTACAGATAAAGATGTTATGAACGCCAATGTCAACGCATTCATTGCAGACTTAAGTTCACGAGACAATCAAATTGGGCTGATGGAGGAGCAACTCATGCGCTTGCACATCCAAAATTTTTGCCCGACTGCTGGTACTGAAAGTGTGCAAAAAATAGTACATGAACTAAGATTGAGAGGAGTGGAGCTAGAGATAGAGGTGGATAAACAGAGGTGAGATTTTTACTGGGGCTGAGGAGAAAAGGGAACTAATAAGGATTTTAATTGAAGTGATAATAACAATAAAGATTCAAAGAAGAAGATGGTAAAGATGAATGAAAATGAAGTTTTAGGGATTTAATTGATATTTTTGTAATAAAAAATTACAATTTAATACAATAAGTTAACAGAAGTTAAAATGACGTTAGATGAGGGGCTTAAAAAAATAATTTCTCAATTTTTTGTACTTAAATGAGACAAGAAAATATTTAAGTGCCCATGTGCTCCTCGCTATAAACATTAAGGGCAAAAATGTACCTTTTCCTATTAAACAAAGCCTACAAAAGAAAATGCACGTGTTTCTGAATATGCCACATCATGAATTACGGTAATAATTTAGCCAGAGAGATTGTCTTTTTTTTGGCAATAGCTATCTGTTAAATGGCATACCCATAGAATATAACAAGGGATTAATTCCAAACAGTTATCTGTTAACAGTTATCACCCATAGACTATAACAAGGGATTAATTCCAAACAGCAATAAGGCAAATAGAATATATCAAGGGGTTAATTCCAAAAAGCAATAAGGCAAGATCAATAAAGAAGACTACCACCAATAAAAGGAGAAGAGTGGAGAAAGAATTAAAAATCATCAAGGATGCCAAATGAATGGTGACTGATCAAAAGGCTAACTTGCAATTGATTAACGAGTGATCTGCATTATTGATTTGAAGTAGCTTGACAAATTACTAGATTTATTGATGTAAAGAAAAAGACCAACTACTTCTTTTCCTCTCACAAAAGCAAAGAATTGTCAAAACGAGGAAAAACATCAGCATAAATAGGAAATAATAGATAAAGTAGTACACCGCAACAGTAAGCACAACCAAACAATGATATAGTAATAGGAAAAAAAAAAAAAAGAGTATGAAGATCCGGCAACAGCAATATTTAGCAAATCCAAGATGACACCACAGATGATTCCTCAAACATATTAGTTATAAATAATCTAAGGCTAAGAAACAAAATGGTATCAAGCCTACTTCCAAACACCGAGAAGCATTATACAACAGCCTGTGGAAAGCGAGCAACTGCATCCTGAATTTGCGCTGACAAGGGGATAAGGCCTGTCTACGGTTTTTGTCCAGCAACAGAACACATCACTGCAGATTGCAGCAACATACACATGTTAATGCATGCAAAAAAAACTGTGGAGACTTGTGTCCCTATCAAAATATCGAACTGAAATAAATGCATAAATATAGATTTATGTTCAAAATCCGCCATCCATATGCAACTGACCTGCTGTGGTTGCTGGTAGACCTGCTGTGGTTGTTGGTAAGTTCCTGGTTGCTGGTAGTTCCCATATCCAGGATAGCCAGCATAATACATGTTGGGATCTTGGGGAGGTGCATATCCATATGCATCATATCCCTGTGTGTACCCATAATATCCACCATTCCACTGGCTTTGATCTGGCTGAGCCTGAATATAACCAAATTGACGCCTTTGTAATTTGCGAAAAACAAGAACATGCACTTGCACATGTACAAAGCAGATTTCAAGGGATAAAAAAAAACCTGCTTGTTTGAAGGACTGCGGCCCCATGAAAGTCTAATGCTTTGTCCTGCTAACTGTGTTCCATTCAACATCAATAGTGCTTGTTCTGCACAAGCTCTGAATACATAACATGAAGAGAACTAAATAAGCATAAGCAAAATGAAAATGGATAAAGCAGCATCGAAGGTAAACTGTTTCTTAAATACCTGTTAGCAAATTGCACGAACCCACATCGCTTGCCCGCAGGTATTTTCACATGCACTAGCTCGCCATATTTACTGAAAACTTGTCTCAAATGCTCATCAGAAACACTTGGATCCAAGGCCCCCACAAATATCTGCACTCAAGAGGTAACAAGTTAATTACTTGAGAGCAAGACCATAATCTTTGTCAACAGTAAAACAAACTACCCACTGTTGTATTATTTGGATCATTCTCTCCCTGATTTCCTTGAGTACTCTGGAAGGGTGCTGCAAACCAGGAATATATGTGAACTAAAATATTAATAAATCAAGTAGGAAAATAAATACAAAGACAACATACACAAACACTTGCCAAGGGAAGATGCTAGGAGAAAAGTTCATACATGGAAAAAACAATTAGAAAAACCATGAAATTGATTAAATCACTACCCAGCAGTTCTTAAGGAATCAATTAACGTGAAAATCCCCCTCTTTTTCACAAGCAATCAATCACAAGAATATATCACCTTTTACATAGTCATCAAACTGCTGGGAGTGTTTCCCAGTAGAGTAAGTTAAGCAGTTCTAGACATCTTTTGTTACATTTAGGATGTGACAAAGATAAATGAGGCAATAAGCATAAAGAAAAGCAAATGATAAAAAAGTAAAATATAAGATACATAAAACAGGAAAAAGAAAAATAAAGAATGGATCAATATCATGTCTTCATCAACACAAACAGAATTACAAAATTATTAAGACAATATCCAAACAAATAAAAAAAAATCAACAAATTGAACTACAAAATCACCATTCCCATCATCCACCTATAGCCATAACTTACCACCAGCACCAGCACCATTGTGTTGCTGCAGCTGCCTGTATTGCCATCATAGTTGGACCACCACGTCAATTACCATCACCGAATTGCTACCAGTGGCATCGACAACATTAATCCATTCATCTCCATTATTAATTTCATAACCAACCCCTATACTTCCACCAAACAAACTAACTATTCCAATGAGAATACCTTTACAGTACATTGATAATCTATTTTCCTTTTGATCGACATGAATAGAATGGGTGTCCAACTCCTCATTACTTTATATGGTTGACTAGTTTCCATTCTATGACTTTCTACAAAATATGTCCTATTGAAATGATTCTAAAACAAGTATGTAGATGCTAAAATGTCACAAGCACAAATTCTAAGTCCAGATCAATACCGCATTCAACGGCAACTGAAGCTATAGGAAAGTATGTGCACTGTAGAACAAGGGGGTATAAAAGACAAAGCATGACACTAAACCTAGAAAGAGTGGTCAAAGTAATGCACAGTCAGACCCATCTTTCTATTTATTGTTACTTTGTGCGATCTCCCTTTGAAACAAACAACCAAAATTCACAAATTCTTATGGAGTAGAAAGTAAAATAAAAATTCAAAAAAGGGTGTTGGCTGTAAGTAAACAGTACAAAGATACTGAAAATGAAGAAATAAAGCGATGGGCTCTTATTAATAAACATAAATTACGGAATTTGGGAAAGGAAATAAAGTAACCTTTTGACAGAAGGCACAAATTTAACTTGAATGGTAAATTTTTGAATTTAAGGAACTGGAAAAATAATTCTCTGAAAGTAGCAAAATGCCACTAGAAAATTAAGTAAACTTATGACGTAAACAAAATAACTGACCTAAAATGAGGCCACGAATTTAAGTGGAATCATTTCATCTGAAATCAGTTCCAGGCCCCCCATAATGAGAGCCTCTTGGTGTCCTGCTTTAAGACAACATGAGTTTTATATAAGATTATGCATGTTTTAATTAACTGAATTAAATGTGCCCAAGTTTAGACAGGAAAGTATTGGAAGGAAATGACACTTCAAATTCCATCTAGCTTCAAGATCAAAACTGAAAGCACAAAAATTAAGAACACTGTTCATACAAAATCAGCTAAAAAAAGGAAATAAACAAACAGATAATCCAAGCATTCTACTTACCAGTTCATCCTACCCTATAGTGCACATAGGCAGATGGGACAATAGTCAAACAAACAGCGATACCCAATTCAAAAATATCCTAAAGATCAACTAAATCACATACCTTTCTGAAATTGCTGAACTACGGGTTTCTTTGTAGCAGCTGGACCAATCCGCATTGCCCTAGTAGAACAGTATTGTCCATTCATTTCAACCATGGCTCTTCTTTGTTCACTTTCATCACCAAATCTCACAAACCCATATCCCTTAGTGCGCCCTGTAAGCCTATCAGTGACAACTTTTGCCCCTTTCACAGAAGGGTAAACAGCTCTAAACGTTTCTTGCAACAAGTAATCATTAACATCAGGAGCCAAATCCCCAACAAATACTGTATAATCAGGACCATCATCTTGACGCCTTTCTCCAGCAGCAAGAGTAGCCCAATTAAGCCGGAAATTCTGCTCAGAATTTGGCATTGGAGTACCATTATATGTCTGCAAAATCCTATCCGCTGCCGCACGACTGGTAAACTCAATAAAACCATAACCCTCTGGCATTCCTGTCTGCTTATTCCTAATAACCTTCGCCGACAAAACCTGTAAGACACCACACCAACAAGACAACATAAAAATCCACACAAAAAACATTCTAATATTAATACATAACTATTTCATATATTCCACTTTTGAAACATATTTTACAGCTAACAGATCTTGGAACGTAATCAGAAACTTTTCAATAGTAAATTTTTACGGAAACATTCAAATATAATACCAAATTAAAACCCTAAAATCTATAATTCCGAGTAAATTAAAACCCTAGAAATTTAAATTGAATGTAAATTCATGACACAAACATTCAAAAACACATAAATTAAATTAAATTAAAACAAAGCATTATTAGCTACCTCTCCGGTGCTAGCGAAGATATTGAAGAGATAACTTTCATCCATCCACTGCTGTAAATCACCGATCCATAAAGATTTAACATCGCCGGATTCTCCTCCGCCGGTAGCCTGAGAACCAGCGACAGCACCGCCGGCGCCGTACTGTGTCGGAACAGGGACAGGAGATGGAGTCCAACCAGAAGGAGGCGGAACAGGCTGCGGTTGCTGTTGCTGTTGTTGCTGCATCATCATCCACTGCTGTTGCTGATCTGTTGGCTGCTGCGGGACAACTCCGGCTCCTGGCTGTTGCATCATGTTGTCGAGGAGGACAGTGTAATTCCGATTGAGGATAAGGTTATTCGAGGTTAGAGATGGCTGGATCTGAGAAAATTTGAGAATTAGGGTTGGGATTTGGAGGAGGATTGTGATTAAAGAGAGCGAAAAGAGGAAGAGATCTGCGTGGGTAAGGATGGATTTATATTGAAACGTAATCGGACGGTTAGATTGGGCTTTGATGAAACATTAGGTTGGGCTCAATGGGCCTTGCTGTAATGTAGGAACATTAAGGTGTATTTACTTTGAAAACACTTTTTCAGTTTTTCAGAAAATTTTTCAAAATGAAAATAAAAAATAAGAATTTATACTTACTTTGAGTATTTCCATAAAAATCTCACTTGAAAAGTATTTTCACTATTTTTTAAATTTTAAAAGAAATGTGGAAAATAATTTTTTTTTATTTTCTAAAATTTTTCTTATTAGAATTATAAACTTAAAACTCCGTGTTTTCATTTGAAAACACACATCTTTTTAATTGTTAGGGCGTCTTTTCAATTTTTTTCAAGTCCTACACGTCTTTTCAATTTTTTTTTCAAGCCCTACGTACTTCTTCCTCCCTACTACTCTCTATCTATCCATCAAACTCCCTTCTCTTCTATTGGAGATAAAAACAAGTAAACACATTAGTCTGCTTTCAAAAACTGAAAAATAGATTTCAATTTCTAACAAGTAAACATGTTTTATAAATTTTTTATGAAAATGAAAAATTTTTATTTTCTTTGAAAATTGAAAAATAAAAATAGAAAATAATTCTCTGGAAGTAAACACACCCTAAATGTTTATATCATTTTTGACAATTAAAAAATGGCATATTATTAAGGATTTTTTACAAAAAATAAACCAAAAATGGAAAATAGTATTACGGTTGACTTTTTTTCTTTTAAAAATAATTTTTCTGTGAAAAAATTTTAAAATTATGATTTTTTTAAATGCAAAACTACGGTATTCTCCAAATACAACACCAAACAGAATGCAAAACAAATCTCAAATGCAAAACAACTACCAATTACCTATCCTATCCACTACACTTATACTAAATCTTAATAATACATAATCTCTAATACATCTGAAGAAAATTAAACATAAAATAATCTCTAACACATATATTTCACTTTTAAAAATTTTAACTCACTCATCTACTAAAAAAATTGTAATATATAAAGAAATAAAACAATAAAAAATATAGTCATAAAAAAACAATTCAAAACAACCAAAAAAATCAGAAAACAACTAAAAAATTAAAAAACAACAAAAAAAACCTTATAACAATCAATTCGAATAGCTATATTTGTCTGTATTTTACAAAGTATAAAACAGAAAAACCATATTTCAGATTTTATTGAATTTATTTATTAAAAATATCATATATTTTACTTTTAAAAATGATAACTTACTCATTTACTAAAAAAAATTGTAATATTTAAAGAAATAAAACAATTAAAAAATGTCAAAACAATCTTTAACAACTAAAAAATAATAAATAACATTAAAACAACCTCACACAACCTCAACCATAAAAACAATCAGAAAATAATTTGAGAACAATCAATAAAAAATTTATAATATTTAAAGAAATAACGCAATTAAAAAATATGAAAACAACCTAAAAACAACCTTCAGCAACTAAAAAATAATAAATAACGTTAAAACAATCTCACACAATATAAAACAACAATTCAACAACCATAAAACAATTAGAAAACAATCAGAAAATAATTTAAGAGCAACCCATAAAAAATTTGTAATATTTAAAGAAATAAAACAATTAAAAAACGTTAAAACAACCTTCAGCAACTAAAAAATAATAAATAACATCAAAACAACCTCACACAACCTCAAAATAACCATTCAATAATTATAAAACAATCACAAAACAACCAGAAAATAATTTGAGAACAACCAATAAAAAATTATTAATATTTAAAGAAATAAAACAATTAAAAAACGTCAAAACAACTTGAAAAACAACATTCAACAAATAACACACAACATCAAAACAACCAAAAAATTACAACACACACCTACCAAATCAACGAGAAACTAAAAATCTATCAATGCCCATAACACCATAAACATAAATCCAAAAATAAAATGAGAAAAATGTAGGATATAAGAATCACCCAAGTTCCAATAACCAAAAAAAAAAAATTTAATTCATCAAATCAATAAAAACTTATAAATTGTTAAAATTTAACAATACCTATAGTATAAAAAATATAAATTCAAAAAAAAAAAAAAGAAGAAGAATAAGAAAAAGAAGAAGAAGAGACATATTGTTTGAGTTTTCTTTATTGTTATAAATCCATTATTAGTGAGGTTAATTTTGTAAATTAGTGATGGGGTTTGGAAGAAAGATGAAGCAATTGATAGATTTTGAGAGAAATCATAAAAAAAAAAAAAAAAAAAAAAGAGAAGAAAAAGAAGAAGAAACCGTAAGAATAAAAGAAAAAATTAAAATAAAGGTTTATATAAAACACGTGTGATTGAGTTTTGATAAAAAAAAACAAAAACCATCATATTTTAAATTTTTTTTTTTTTGATTTAGACTATTTCTGATATTTTTTACCAAATGTTTATTTTAAGAACAACACATTTTTATTTTTATTTTTATCAATTATCTCCCATCATGTTAAATGTTAATATCATTTTTGAAAATTAAAAAATTGACATTATTATTACATGTTTATTTTAAGAAGAAACTATAAATATACATCTGAAAATTAAAATAAAATATTGTAAACAACTCATATATTAAAGATATAAAAAAAAATCATAAATAGTTTATATATTCTTTAATTGTATTAATAGAGCACTGAAAATTAATAAGAAAGTGCAGTTCCACATAAATATTTTGAACAATTATTTTTAGAACTTCAATAACTGAAAATTTTGACATACCTTATGCAGCTAATGGGATCAAGTCCAGTAAAAAAAATATATTATAAATTTTTATCCAAATAAATATAGTTAAATAAAACATAAAATAAATGTAAAAACAAAATAAATATAAAATATGTCTAGAATATATTTTCACTACATAAAAATGATTAGAATTAAAAAAAAATAAAAAGATGATATTTAAAATGGGCATGTTATTACCAAAATATTTGGTGAAACTAAAACTTCAAATAATCAAACAATTTGCAAAATATAAAATCTAGATAATGAAAATATTATATATTAATTTTATATATACCATTTGGTAAGAGGCATATCAGTTATTTTACTTCTTATAATAAGACTCACATAAACAACATAAATTGCTAGAGACTAAAAAAAAATGTAATATTTTTAAATTGTAGGAACAACGTTTTTTGGGCTAAATTTCAAAAAAAAAAAAACTAGGTAACTTCTAATATTTGTCTATTTTAACTAAATATTATAAGGTTTCAAAAACTGAATCATTAGATCCACAAGGTAACATTGTTGTATTATAACAGACTAACTTATAAATTTCTAAAATATAAACTAAATTATAAGATCATTTGTCAAATTATAAAACTAAAATTTTGCAATGATGCCTTTTTTTTTTTTTTTTCATGTTTGAGAGAAATTAAAATACAGATAAACTGTTTTTGAAATATATAAAAATTGGCTAAATAATATCAATTGTTAAATTTTTTGAGCTATCTAAATAGACGCAAAAGTATTAGTGGAAATGTTATTTGCCCTTTTTATGCTCTATTTGCAGCAAATTGCAATTGCTTTTGACCCTAATGCTTTAGAAATGGGTACCAAGAAAACAAATAGTGGTCTTAATGGCATATACAAATTACTTTTGTTGTTTTGTGTACATGTGTACTGGGCAAGTAATAAAATATCAAATTCACTTCATTTAGTTAAAGTTGCATTACACACAAATTTTTTGAGATTTTATGCTTTTGCAGTGCAAGACAGATAAATGAGTGAGACTTATATATGAGATTGACATGGTGTGCTGCAGGCACCTTCCATATGCATTTGAGTCCTTTTAAAGTGTCCAGCTGCAACTCACTTAGGTGTGAGAGGCAGTCCTGATTATGGATTCCATCCTCATCCAACTGGAATATCTCTTCCAAATTCTGACAAGAGCTAACCTCCGCGTGTTCCAATTTGCACATTGCTTGCCGCAACTTTTCTGGAAAATTGTCAGTATTTGGTCACAGCGTTTAGCTTTCAATGTTTTTAATTTTTTTTAGGAACCCCTCTGGTGGCAATCCATCACATATTTCTCTCAGAGTGCAACCCCAAATTTTTAGCTTCTCTAAATTCTGGAATCCATTTGCTGCTGCTAGTTGTTGCTGCTTTGTAGTACTAATAAGGCATTCCATCCCACAAGCAGAAAGATTAAGGACAGAGAGATGTTGAAAACTCACTTGACACATGTCCGGCACAACATTTTTGAAGCATGTGCTGTTTCTCTCTATACGAAGGTCTTGTACATTAATTCCTGAATAACTCCTTGCATGAGTCGACACTTGCTTCAGTTGCAGTGATGCAAATTGTTCTCAAGCTTGGATATCTAAACCTTGAAAAACCAGATATACAATTGCAACGGAAATGCACATAATAACTAGTTAAGTTCTTCAGAAATGCAAAATTCCCAAGAATGAAATTTCCAGCTCTAAATGATAAAATGCCCAGTTGTTGCAGTGTGTTCAGCTCCATCAGGTTACAACTTGATGCGGGACGCGTTGATGAACAAGCATGCGCATTCATGGAAAATTATGAAAAATTACGGTAGTGGCAGTTTTGTAATTTCGGGCAACTTTGGAACGTCGGATTTTGGTAAATTCAGAGCCCAATTTCATTGGAAACGGGCCAAGGATCAAAACTCATTGTTTGAGGTCCGCGTTTTTTGGCCAAATTCCATCGTTTAGGCCTCGAAAAACGTGTTTTAGTGTTTTTTGGACTTTTTCGTAATTTCCTTTTTATATTAGGATTTGGTTTAGGGTTTTCTCTTTAAGGATTTTGATGTTATTTTCAGAGTTAGTTTTTGTTGATTAATTGAATTTGCGTTTATTCCAAAATTCTGTGAATTTTGTTGCCTATTGCCTGAATTTGAGAATTGTAGGTTATAGAAGATTTTCGATTGGCATTCGTGCACGAATCAACAATCGTTAATAATTATCCTTTGACAGGCTTCCGCTACGTCAGCTTGGTATCAGAGCTATGCCGCCCAGAAGGCAACCAACGCAGAAACAACCACAACAGTGTGTAGAGGAGGTTTACGAACGTGATGATCTACGTCGCATTGAGCAGCGGTTCGAGCAACGGATCGAACAGATGGAACAGCGAATGGACGTCTTGATGGATCGCCTAACAGAGAGGGTGGGCAAATTGTTAGTAAATCAAAATAGGAAGAATCCAAATTATGGGAGGATTCCTAATTTTGATGAACAAAGGAATCCTTTTACAGGAGGAAACGATGATGGGAATGTTAGTGATGACGAGGAGGAGGAAGAATATTATGAAAAGCCCTT
>CATIWO010328898.1:0-12255 GCA_949673435.1 Macaranga tanarius | reverse complement strand
ATTGGAGATGATCGTTCAGATGAAGATATGTTTGAGAGCATAGCAAGTCATGTTAAGAATCCAGAAATGCCTCCTATAGCAGAAGTGTTTGCATGCACAGTTGGTCAGAAGCCAAGCATGGCAAAATACTATCTTGATGATACATCTGAAGTAATCAACCTGCTTCGATGCATTGCTACTTCACAAGGAGGAGGACCAAAGTTTGTACCACCAGAAGAAGATAATGATCTCTAAAATTGATTTCAGTGAAGAAAAAAAAATTAATTTTTTGTTGGGTTTTAGAGTTTAGTGATACAGCAACTAGGCTTGTACAGAAAGATAGCTTCTTTCTTTTTCTTTTTGTTTTTCATTTTGCAGTTACTACAGGTCTAGCTGAAAAAGAAACTCAATACAAATTCTAACAGATTCATGTTCTTCTTCCCAGAATTTGGGGCAAATTTCTTATAATGTCAATCATACAAATTTAATGATTCCTAGATACACATGCTTTAGTTTAGTCCAGATGATGCATTAATAACCGTTTTTTTTTTTTTTGAGAGTTTACATTAATCATTTTCAAAATGATAATAATTGGTATTTACATTTACCTTTTTTTGGTAAAAATTATCATTCATGGGAAATGACAAAGCTAGCTTTTTATTCTGTCAGTTTTATAAGCCTGGAGAAAACATATTGTTCCAAAACTTGTTGGGTCCAAAACTTGATGTTTTTGTGTGGATTATGGCCCATTTGAGGTGAAGGAAATACACCAGATGACCCATAAACTTGTATTGTTCAAATAAAATAAAAAGACCCACAAAATTACATATGTCTCTGTAACTTAATTCTAATTCTTCAAATTAATCCAAATTATATAAGACTTCAAGAACTGCCTCTTTTTTTTTTTTTTTTTGTAAAGCATCTAAAAAATTAAAAATGTTTAGAGAAAAGCAGCAATTGCAGACATAGCTTCTTAAAATAAATAAATAAATAAATAAATAAATAAATAAATAAACAAACAAAGCAACAGACAATGTAAAATGCTTACATTGACTGTCATTGTATTTGAACTACTAAACATAATCTACTCATTTGATCAAAAAAAAAAAAAAAAAAACATAATCTACTCCTGATTTGCCGTTTGAGAGTTTTTTTTCTTTTTCTTATTTAAATATATCAAATTCGTTTTAAAAACAATTTTTTAAACCTTAGTAAAATATTATATCGTTTAAGTAACAGTTTTAAAAAAATTATCAGAAACTTAAGTGATGTTTTGAATTAAAATGTATGCAGACGCGTTAAATGGTTTTTCAAAAATTTGAGCGAATTAAATTTGTTGGGTGATTAAAAAAAATATCAAATTAGCTTTTATTAATAAATAGGATTAAAAATTAGCAAATTAATTTCTATTTGGTAATATAAATTTTTTAAATAATAACAAAATTATTTACATAAAACAACATTGAGACGTTCATTTAGAGAAATAACCACTGTTACTTTCTCTCGGACAATAATGTTAGAAAAAAAAAAAAAAAAAAGAAGTGACAGAAGTCATATATGGTCAAGGAAAGTGTTGACTTATAGCAAGTGGTACAGTGAGTGGGGTTATGTTTGGTTCAACTTTAAATTAAATAATTAAAAAAGGAAGCTGAGCTAATTTTTCTTTTCCTTTTCACTTCCCAAGCTGAAAAAAAAAGCTCAGATTTGAACATTAACAGCCTTAAAATTGTGTTAATTATGCTTCTACGATCTTCAGATTTGTACCTCTAACTAAACCCTTCTTCTTCTCCTTCTTCTGCTGCTGCTGCAATGGAGTTGAAGAAGGAAAAGCTTGTCAGGTAAGTGTCTGTTTGTGTGTGTGTTTTGTTGTGAAAAAAATTAATGAAATTTTCAGATAATTATTGGTGTTGCATCTGATCTTGTTTTAGCTTGTTAATGTTGGTTTCTTTTTGGGTGGGAGTTTTTTTTTTTTTTTTGGGTAAATTTTTAGATTTTGTTTTTGGGTGTTTAGTGAACTTAAATTTTTGCTCCTTTCTTAGTGGAATTTGTTTGGCTGATTCAGCAGGTATCAACACTTTATTCTAGGTATATTTTTATTATTGTAGTTGCTGTTACCTTCTTTAGAATTTTTCACTTTCAGTTTAATAAACAAAATTAAAGTAGTTTTCTGCTTAATTAAAGAGGCTATTACAAGGTTTTGATGTAAAGCTGGGTTTTTTTTCATGTTTGTAAATCACATCAATTACACTCATTCTCCTAAACAAGACCATAATTGTTGAAAATTCAGAGAAAAAGTTTTTGGGAATTTTTCTAGCACACCCATTTTCTTCAGTCCTTGTTTCATTATTTTGATGGCCAAATAAGAATTCTGAGGTAGTGTTTGTTTCCTGGAAAAGTTTTAGGTTTGTGAAGGACATACCCACACATCTATAATGTGAAGCTTATTTTTGTTTCTAGTATCCATAATTTGAAGGGGTGTTCTGTTCTGTCCTAATTGGTTGGTCTGATATTTTGTAGGTTTTACTCTGCTGGAAAGAAACTTAGAGAAACTTCATGGCGAAAATATGATGCAGTTCACCCAGAAAAGTCATCTTCATCTATGGACAAAGTTTCATCTGCATTTCTAAAAGCAGATAGTGGGATGATAGGTGGTAGAAGTAGAGCTGATACTAGTAAAGTTGGGAGGTCCAAGGTTGTTCCAATGGACAATCCGCCATGGCATCATAAGATGCTTGATCCAGGAAGCGATATTGTGCTACGATGGAACAGGGTTTTCCTAGTTTCGTGCTTGCTGGCACTTTTTGTTGATCCACTGTACTTTTACTTGCCCACTGTTGGAGGGAATGCGGACTTTTCATGTGTGAATAGTGATTTGAAATTGCGAATAGTTGTCACATTTTTTCGGACTATTGCAGATCTCTTTTATTTGTTACATATGATTATAAAGTTTAGAACTGCTTATGTTGCTCCAAATACTCGTGTCTTCGGAAAGGGTGAACTTGTCATGGATCCAAAGCAGATTGCACGGAGATATATTAGATCTGACTTCTGTATTGATCTTATTGCCACTCTGCCTCTCCCTCAGGTATTATAATCAGTCAACATTCTGAAGTTTGTGGATGGTTCATTTAGTAGCTTTTCAATAATTCAAGTTTCTTAGTGGAGAAAGTAAATTAGATGTTGAATTAGGCAAATAATCTAATCCAGTTTCTTCCAGATCTTTCTTTTGTTGGTGATATTGATGTTCCTAAATTACGTTTTACAATTTTTCCAAGCAAAGAAAAAATCATTAATTGAAAAATTTTTGGCAGATAGTTATCTGGTTTATCATACCAGCATCAAGAGGTCGTCAAACTGATCACAAGAACAATGCCCTTGCATTAATTGTTCTGCTACAATATATTCCCAGGTTATATCTGATTTTTCCTTTGAGCTCTGAAATTATCAAAGCAACTGGAGTGGTCACTAGAACAGCTTGGGCCGGGGCTGTGTATAATTTGCTACTCTACATGTTGGCAAGCCATGTAAGTCTGCATATGTTTTCTGTTAGTTGTTATTCTGCTGCTTAGCCACTTGGTTTTTCTAGTGCCATGAATTTTCTGTTTTCTTAATTCTAGGTTTTAGGAGCAGCATGGTATTTGCTATCTGTTGACAGATATAAATCTTGCTGGAAATCGGAATGTAGAAAAGAAAATGGGCCTATAAATTGTGTCCTCCGTTATCTAGATTGTGATACATTTAACCATGGTGATCGCCAGACATGGGCAAACATCACAAATGTTTTCAAGAACTGTGATCCAAACAATGATATCACTTTCAATTATGGTATATTTGAAAATGCAGTGAAGAAAAATGTTGTATCATCTCAATTTGCCAAGAAGTATTTCTACTGCTTGTGGTGGGGCTTACAGCAATTGAGGTATCTTCGCTGTCTTCCATGCAACAGAATCATTTTTAAAATGCAATTTCCATATTTTTATTTTCATTTCATGATTAATATGAGCTCTCAAATTGAAGGCGTTATTCTACTGAGCTCTCAACTCCTCAGTTTGGTCCTATTGAGTGCCAAATTAACTCCGAGAAATTGGAATATTGGATAAAGACCTGCCAAAAGTCAATGCTTCTTCCAGATTGGCTCCCTAGATATTCCTTGAACCATAGGAATCTGAGGAAAAAAAAAGGTCAATGATGATTAGTGGATTCACAGGAAATGTACTAGTAAAACATATGCGAGTTCAAAAATATGCGCAAATTCATTATTTTCTGATGCGAGGAAAAAAGAAATAAAAAAAGAGACGAAAATATAACTTTTTTTATACTATGAGCCTTTCAAAAAGGAAATAAAAGAAGAGAGACAAAAGTTAAATTTTTTTATACTATGAGCCTCTCTGTTTGATACACCTTATGTTCAAGAGATCAATAGAAAAACTCAGGGAGTTGAGGGATCTTTAATGATTTTAGCCTTTTAAACTACATGTTTATAAGAATCATTAGGTAACATTTGTGCTGTCGCAATATGTGCTCAATTATGATAATCTTAGTTGATCTAATATTTATAATGTCAGACTAATAGTAGGAGTCCAACTGTTAGTTTGTGTAACTAACAGGCAGTGCACATAACAGTAGCCCAGATTAATTTGGGATATATTTTTTGGATATGATTGTTGATTTGATCTATTTTGGAGATGCATTCAGATGTGTCTCAACGATTGAGAATTTTTACTATTTAGATGCATTCAGATGTGTATCAACAATTGAGAATTTTTACTATTTAGAAGCAATTGCATAGGAGACGTGCAAGTCTTGTATATTAACTTGGTGTAATGCACAAAAATATTCTTTTTGTTTGTTTTCATCTATTTGGATGGGAGTGCTACAGAGGTATTACAGTTGTTAGTGTATCTCATCTGGATTATTTCTTCATTGATTAAAAGTGGCATAAGATAAGACGAGTACATTTCATCTTTCAATTTTGCTTTAAGAACATTACTAAGCAACACTTAAATTATAGTATTTTCATGGATTGAGGGATTACTAGTTAGTAATATAAGTTGTAATACAAATGGTACCATCATGAATGAATAGGGATGTATCAGTTCAGGCTTTTGGCTTCTTTGCTACAAAACGATTTGGCACATGCATTTTCTTTTTGTTGGGAATCAAAATTAGTTGTTTAGCTTATTGCTTTCGATACAAGGTAAGTGTATACATAAATAAGGTCTATTAATCCATGTATAAACTTGCATTATTACATTGGATGACTTTGTGGGAGGCATCAGGGAAAAATGTTTAAACTTTATTTAGTTGTGTGTTAATAGTCTGATGTCATTCTTTCAAAGTTATTTGAACTGGAAGAGAAGTTCATATGTCATGGATTGTTAAGGCTCTGAATATACTTAAGCTTTTTCACCTTATGTGTACTGAATTCTGGAATCTCTTGAGATTTGAGAGATGTGAGATGACAGTGAAAAATCTATTCAGCCAAACTCGATCAAATGGCAGTAAGCAAATACTGCTGTTGTATTTGTCAGAAAGAAAAATGTCTGTAAAAACTGGAGCAGGGAATGGAAAGATGAAAGAAAAGAACATAAGATATTCTACTATCTGACTGATACAAGGCATTTAGAGCCTAAGGTATGAAATTAAAATAAAAAAGTTCACGTCTTGTGATGGGAGAGAAACAACCTCAGAAATCAGGAGTAAAAATTGAAACAATTTTTGGGTATTGCTTTATTTTTTGGATGAAGGTTTGTTTACACTTCTGGCTTTTGAACATCACAGTTCTGTCATTGTGTATGCCAGATATTCAATATTATCCTCGGTGGAAGTGAAGTAGTGGCTTTACTTTATCTTCTAGGAGTAAAGTATGCCTTGACGATGTTTTGATTGGTTTACCTTTTCCAAGGATCCACAGAGAGAACCTCTCAACTGTAGGTAGTCAGGATACTTGAAAAAAAAAAGAAGAAGAAAATAACCTCTTGATTCTCAGGATTTGCTCAAGTTTACTGATTTTAACTACTAAAAATTCTTTAGCATGTTATTAAAATTAACAATGAAGTTGGTATGTAAAAGTTAAGGCTCCTATTGAGTTCCAAATAAAACTTGCCTAATTTGACTTTAATTATATGTAAATTTAAGGGGTTTGCATGAAGTGTTTTAAATGGAATTTTGCATGTTAAAGAGTATTTCATTAACATATTTTAGTTGATATATCCATATAGAAATGGTATGTCTTTGCCTATTTTTAATGCGTGGCAACTACAGACACAATAATGTCATCTCATTTTGAGCATGGCACAATGTTTATTATAGTTGCATAGGGCATGAAATGCCAAATAATTGATTAATGACTTCTTGTGTTATCTCTTTAAGCTCTTGGAAAGATAGGAGTTATATGCCATCTAAATGTTGTTATGAAAAGCTCATGTCTTTCGCTTTCTTATTTTCAGTTCATATGGGCAGAATTTGTCAACAAGCACATTTATTGGGGAGACATCATTTGCCATACTCATTTCCATCCTGGGTCTTGTTCTATTTGCCCACTTGATTGGCAATATGCAGGTACTAGGAAATGCTTTATCCTTGAGTTCTGTCATCTATTTTTTGTTAGTCTCTTTAAATATGTTGGATTGGAGGCATCTATTTCATAGGGTTTGCAGTTGTAGGTTTCCGCTGAACATATTTAAATCAGTTTCCTTGTTCTGCTTCCCAAATTTGTGCTACTGTGCTACACACTGAACATTATGCTATATACATTCTCAACAATAGGTGAATGGGTTGAAATTGTACTCTGTATTTAGGCTCTTTTTAGTTAACTTGATTTGTTTGACTTTTGCTGTTGTGTTGTATTAAGTGCATGTTAACCAAACAAAGCCACACACTGAGATCTCTAGGATGAATGCCCACTTCATTACACGTCTCAATGGTTTATATGCAAATATGAACCTTATTCTGAGATCAGAAAACGTGCTCCCATCTTGTCAAGATATTGCTTTTGACATTTGACCAGTGGCATTGTGATGTCCGTTTCTTTCCATTTTTCCTCTAATTCATTTTATTTCTCATTAATAAGAAGCTTAAAAACTAGAAATTCATTTTCTTAGGTTGTCAGTGGCTGATAAGCAACTCGGCTGATCCATTTTATATTCCTTTTCGTCGGTACTTGTTAATTCATGTCCAAATGTTCGGATGCTTTTATCTTTAGAAAATATTTGAGCAAAGAAAAAATATTGTAACATTGAACTAAGACTTTATGATGCTTTGCTTGTCACTTTAAATGGCTTAATTGGCCATTTTCTGGTGCTGAGAGATAAGGTTACCTTGTAAAAGTCTTGAGCAAGATATTAAATTTTTTATGAGTGAGCTATATTTCTCTATTGTAAAAATTGCTGAAGGGTATTGCCCCGAGGTTTTTTTTGCAGGTTTTGTAGGAGTTTATTTGGGTGTTGATGTGATGGTCTTTGTGCTTGCAACTAGCCTACATTTTTTTAAAAGTTAAAATATTTTGTTTTATGTTTCAGACATACCTTCAGTCTCTTACTGTAAGACTTGAGGAATGGAGACTTAAGCGAAGAGATACTGAGGAGTGGATGAGGCATCGCCAACTCCCCGAGGATCTAAGACAACGAGTGCGGCGTTTTGTACAATACAAGTGGCTTGCAACTCGAGGGGTCCATGAAGAATCTATTTTGCGTGGTTTGCCTACAGACCTTCGACGTGATATCCAGCGCCATTTATGCTTGGATCTTGTTCGACGTGTATGTTTTACCCATTTATTTAATCTCTAAAAAGTGAAAAAAGAATGAAATCTGTTTATTTTTCTGGCCATATTTTGTTTAAATAAAATGTCATTTGAAAAACAGAGAATAAACAAATACTTTCAAGCTCTAGTTTGACTCTTTAGGAAAGATTATTCCTTGTTTTAACCATACGTTTCTTCCTTTTGTGTCAGCCCATTCTGAGCCTAGTAAATATAATTAAGGCCATTTTATTCTTGCCTTGTGTGCCATTACGTTTGATGGGTTTATTGAGAAAATCAATCCTTTTGCCTAGGCACTTTTGCTGTGCTGAATAATTATGCGGTCTTGACCATCATTAGAGGGGGGTTCTAAGGTCATCTCACTTTTAACTGCTTTTGATAAATTAAAGAAAAATCCCATCCTGTGCTTAGGAAGACAAGTGAAAATAGTCACCTTAGAAGGAACCTGACTTAGTCTAGGAAGACTAGGCTTCAGGATTTAATTTTTAACTGTTGAATTCAGGATTTTCTTGTATATTATTATATAGGAAGTTTCAAGTTTAGTATGATCTAGGAATTTTTGTCATATATAAAAAATTAAGCCCCTGAACCTGGTCTTCCTTGGCTCATTAGAACCACATTAAAATTGTGTAAATAATCTGATCCAGAAGGATGCTTTATAATAGTCCATGTTTTTATGTCTGACGGATATGGTGATAGAATAATAACCTGTTTGTTTTCTCATTTGCAGGTCCCTTTCTTCTCACAGATGGACGATCAGCTGCTTGATGCAATATGTGAACGTCTTGTTTCTTCTCTGAGCACTGAAAACACCTATATTGTCCGTGAGGGTGACCCTGTAACAGAAATGCTTTTTATTATCAGAGGTAGACTGGAGAGTTCTACTACCAACGGAGGCCGCACTGGTTTCTTTAACTCAATTAGACTGAAGCCTGGAGATTTTTGTGGAGAGGAGCTACTGTCATGGGCTTTGCACCCAAAATCATCGCTCAACTTGCCATCCTCAACCAGAACAGTCAGAGCTTTAAATGAAGTTGAGGCTTTCGCATTGAGAGCTGAAGATTTAAAGTTTGTTGCCAACCAATTCAGACGCCTCCATAGCAAAAAGCTTCAGCACACATTCAGATATCATTCCCATCATTGGAGGACATGGGCAGCCTGTTTCATACAGGCTGCTTGGCGTCGACACAAGAAAAGGATGTTGGAGAATAATCTCACAATTTCGGAATCCATTGCTGTGGATGAAAATGAGGGCAACGAACCAGCACAAGAGGAAGGGGATCGTTGCACAGATTGTTTAAGTCCTCAGGCAAAAATGAACCTTAGTGTTACATTATTGGCTTCAAGATTTGCTGCCAACACAAGGAGAGGAGCTCAAAAGATCAAAGATGTTGAGATGCCAAAGCTACGAAAGCCGGAGGAGCCTGACTTTTATGCTGACGATGACTAGCATTTGAATTAGGAAAAGATCATGCAATATTTTCAGCTTTTTCTGCTGAGGCCGAAAACTGTTTCAGATGCTTTGTTAGAAAACCATCTGGATCGCTCTGAAATCCAATATCCTAACAATTTGAGTATCCTTTTGTATTCTTGAGAGTAAAAGGGTGGAAGGAGTGGTTGTAACCTGTAGTACCTGTACATTTGTTGTAATGCTGTAGTCATACCACTCTCATCAAGGGCTAATGATTGAATTCATGGTCTCAACCAAGCAACAGGATGCTCCCACTTGATCATTTGTTGTAATGCTGTAGTCATGCCATTCTCATCAAGGGCTAATAATTGAATTCATGGTCTAAGCCAAGCAACAGGATGCTGCCACTTGATCCTCCTAGCAATGTAGTGTTATTTTCTTGAGATTTTAGATGAGCTTCTCAAATAAATTATTGAACTGATAGCCTTTTGTTCGATAATACATCAAGTATAGCTTGCAAGTTCGGCAAGTGATATAGGTCGCACTAAAGCCTTAGATGAAGTTCTCAGAAAATCATAATGTTGAATATTGAACAAGCTGACGACATGATGGTGGAGGATCTGAAAAAATTCTCGATAGAGTTGATTTTCCAGTTATTTACTCAAAAACTTAAAATTAATAAGATTGATTTCTGCAGCAGTATGTACAGGTTATAACCTACATAAATCAAGGAAGAAGCTGAATAATACACGGGCCAGAATCCTAGGTACAACAGGGCAAATTAGGTTCACCATGCCATCACTAGAAATTGTCATTGTGCAGCATCCTCACTGTACAGATTGAAGAATTTCTCCTCTCTGGACTCAGAATGAGCCTTTCATGGACTATATCTATCAATGTCATAAAACTCTATGTTCTTGTACTTCTGGGATATAATTTCTGCTTGAACTTTTCTTGCAGTATCAGTTGCACAACCGACAAGAATGAGGACAGAAGTACCTGCAAATCCTCGAAATGCAGTTAAGTGTGTGATTTGTTCAATAACAGCAGGACCGGCAGCCAATATAGCCAAAAACCCTGAACCCAGAACTGATATCCTGCTCAGAACCTGTATTACAAGCCACAAGAGTATAATATTTTACCAAGGCACAAAATACATGACAGAACTTGAAAATGCTACTGTTAAAAATTGATAGTAGAGAAACTACCAATCGGAGGGAAAAAAGATGCATAGACGCAAGACCAAGATATGCACATAATGCATAAAGGCTAAATTGCAACAGTGAGTTAACAACTGGATTGGTAGTTTGCTCCAACAGAAATTTTAGTCCAAAATGAAGCAAATGAAAGGAACCAGATTACAGCCGTTGACATTAATATGATATTATGATTCTATCAGAACAAAATATCAGTGTCATTAGAAGGCTGAATCTATTCACACCCACATTGTTTTCTAGAACAACTACTTCAATGAGAACTATCAAGCCCTCCGTCCTTTTTTCAATGCCATTTTCCCATGAATATTGAGTCGAATTTTGCAGAGTTCCCTAATTGATTATATTGATATCCAGTATTGCTCGCATCATAATCCACATCATGCTGATTTGGCATGAGATGAAAAATCTCTCCTCCCTCTTATTTCTTTTTTTCCCCTTCCCTATGCCATGCCTAGATCATGATACGAAAGAACTTTTGGATTTCCTCTCACTTTTTTCTTCAATGATCCTCATTTCACATATGGTAACATTTCTCTCTACAAAGGGAAGAAGAGGATTTTTTGATAGGAGAAAAGAAAAGGAAAACTGCAATAAAAGGGTAAAATAGCATCCACTAGAAGAACAGAATAAATATAACTAAAAAGTAAATCCCTCTAATAGCTTTAAACATCCATAGTAGAAGCCCTTGTAAGGTCTAGGAGCAAGATGCAAAAAGAAGCGCAAAAGCAGAACTTTATGCTACAGCTGCAAGAGCCAAACTGATCTCAAGATCCTAGCATCTTTCATCTGGATACTTTTTCTTCTTAATTTTCAGCACATAAATTTTAACAACCAGTTTTATCAATTATGTATTGGTAAATTCCCCTCAATATTTCAAACCATTATGTCTCCATGACAAAGGCCAAGATTTGGTCCTTCCATACCTTCCCAGCTGTCCTATGTCACAATGCTAATAATCCAATGCGCAATTAAACCATCTGTAATACTTATATTAGTCTATTAGAATCATGTATAATGGAGATGGGGTTGCTGATTCAATATCACATATTAATGATGCAATAATAAGCATGTCTCATTAGAAAGAAAGAAATTTACCGTTTTCAGAAATGCAGCTGTACTTTTACCAGGTCGGACTAGTGGAATTGAAGCACCCTGGCGCTTCAACTGTTCGCTCACATCATCAGGGTCCAATTGTAGGAAGGTGTAGTAATAGTTGAAGAAGGCTATTAATAAAATGTTGGTGGGGAGATAGAATGCACCTACAAATATTTTTATCCTGTTAAAGTAGGATAATTGCAATTAAGACTGAAACTTGAATCATTAATTTCCAATAGAATGCTGGTATAGTGATTCCTTTCATTGTAATAAAATTTGTGGTTGAATCTCTGAATCAGATCATTACAACACCCATGAATCAGAGGACAAAAGACAACCATCCATTCATCCTCACCCCACAGCACACCACAAGTGGTGTCTTAGGCAATAGATCGGGTATTAGGAGACACTCAGCCTAGTAGCCAGAGGTCCATCATAAACATCAGATTGGCAGTGACCCAAATTGGTGCTAAGTAGTGCAAGTACATAAGCAATTTATCATGACAAGCCCCTTAAATGCTCATAAATAGAGATTTAGTTTTCTTATATGCCATGGTAAATGCACTCCTACTATCAACATACAGTAATCCAACAGCTTTATTCATATTTGATAGAAAACAATTTAATCACAGAAAATTTGTAGTATTAGGCTCCGTTTGTTTACGGAAAATATTCTTCTCGAAAATATTTTCCCTTATTTTCTAATGTTTGGTTACCAAAATAAAATAAGTCAAAGGAAAATAAGTTATTAGTCAAAGGAAAATAACTTAAAAATATGGGAAAACAACTTCCCA